>CAUYON010119167.1:0-13651 GCA_963573935.1 Arctocebus calabarensis
TTCATAGCAGGGCTGAGTACATTGGATATTTTTTCTTCCATTCTTGAGATACTTTGCTAAGAAGAATATGTTCCAGCTCCATCCATGTAAGCACGAAAGAGGTAAAGTCTCCATCTTTCTTTAAGGCTGCATAATATTCCATGGTGGACAACACTTTTGATAGCTAGGTTGATAGGGATAGTATAGTAACACTCTTGAATGTCCATTCAGGTTCACCTGTGGAGGAAATATGCTTAGAATTGAAAATCCTCTTGACATTTTAAACGTATTTTTTCTTCACATTTAACTTATAAAAAATAACATCAACTTTTATTGAGCTGTTTTTCCACTCTTAAATCTTTAGTTTAAAGAAAATAAAGATATTTTCTTTGTATTCTCTTGGCCAAACCCATAAGAACAAAATCCCTAGCAGGAAGTGTGTGTGCTAGGCTCTTTCTTTATAATACCTCTTTGATGTAAGTGTAATTAATCCCACTTTACTGATCCAGAAACTAAGTCTCAAGAGACATACTGGCTGTGTGCTGAATAACTCATTGAAATCATAAAACAGAAATAGAACTGTAAAAAGTTAATGTAATTAGCAGCTTCTTGGCTAGAAGCTACAGTCTTCCATAATTCAAGGATGGGAAATTATGACCCTAGATTAGTCAGATACAGTTTTATGGGTAAAGCGACTCTTGAGTCTGTATTTTAAGGGATATAGTATTTGAATTATTAAAAAAAAATCAAAATATGTCTTAGTGAGCTAAATAGGATGAGCAAAGATGAGAAAAGACAAGAACAAGCATGGCAGTTTTAGGGAGTTTTCTGCTGTTCTGTTTGCCTGTTGCCAGGAACAATAAACCACCAACCTAAAGTAAAACGCTAGGTATTTGGTAGCATACAGGGAAGTCTCCAGGAATATAGGGAAATCTAAAAGGCAGAAGAAGGTGAGATTAGCCATTCTTTCATCTTCTTTCTTTCAGGGCACTCAATATTTCTGTACATCTGCTCTTCCATCATTTTTTCCCAACTCTTTTTGTTTTTTTGAGACAGTCTCAAGCTGTTGCCCTGGGTAGAGTGCCATGGTATTGCAGCTCGCGGCAACTCCAACTCTTGGGCTTAAGTGATTCTCTTGCCTCATCCTCCCAAGTAGCTGGGACTACAGGCACCTGCCACAATACCTGGCTATTTTTTGGTTGCAGTTGTCATTGTTGTTTAGCAGGCCCAGACCAGGCTCGAACCCACCACCCTTGGTGTATGTGGCTGGCGCCCTAACCATTGAACTATGGGTGCTGTCCCGGAATAAATTCTTAATCTTTAATAATTTATCCTTGAATTTTTATCAGAATTCTCAAATTTCTCATTGTCTACTATAGTAGCATTAATTTTTAAAAACTATTTCTTCTTGGATTAAAATGTATATATGATTTTGGATAGTCAGTTTTGTTTCTCCTACTTTACTGTAGTACTATCATGTGGTCTCTATAGATATTGAAATTTATAAGTGTTGATGAATCATAAATGTAATCAGTAGAAAATTAGAATTATATGAGATGTAAAAAAGATTTTACATCTGTACTTAATATTGGGTTCTAACATGACTCTTCTGAGAAGCATTTTACTTTTTCTTTTTTTCATTAATTAATTTATTTATTTGGAAGGTGAATGAATGTATCAATGAACGAACACAGTCCCCTCTGGGGCAAAGTGAATGAATGCAACAATGAATGGACACAGTCCATTCATGGAATTGAGGCCCAGGAAATTCACATGAAACTGACCTAGGCATAAGGAATGGGGGTTCCACATTTAGTCCTAAGTGCAAAGTGAAGGAGACACCAAGGCACAGGTGACTCTTCAGCAGTTGTCCAGCCTTTTTGGCTATTGGAGCCTCGGGTGGGGGTTGGAGGTCCCCCTCCTTGCCAGTCATCGAGCCCACTGGTTTTTCAGCTGGCTGCCGCAGCACCGACACCACCAAGGAGGAGGCGGCAGGTCCGCCAGCTCCACTGAGCTGGCTAGGGTGCCAAATGTCCTGCATCAATTCTCCCTCTCCGAGTAGAAACCCCAACTGCTGTTAGGGGAAAGGGGCAAAGACTCGATCTAACTGCTTCCTGCTGAATTGGGCGATGATAGAATGGGGCAGTTAGGGTTTCTCTGGAGGGAGAGAGATACAGGGGTTCATGGACTGGAACCACCTATATTGTGTGTGGCTTAATGACATTTCTGGAAAACACAAATCTCATTAGTATAATCAGTAATAGGCAAAGGTAGAGCAGCATCAGGTCAGAAGCACTTATTCAGTGATGCTAAAAGAAAATCATATTAGAAATTTTTTTTTTTTTGCTGTTTCCTGAATAATAACTTTAAACTTTCTTTTGGCTCACAAGTGTAGGTGGTCTGTGGTTGGCTGTCTTCACTGTGTGCCTCCGTTGAAGATGGAGGGTTCCAGGATTTTACTCGTGAATGATGTATGCAGGATAGGGAAAAGATTGTTAACAAACTATGTTACACATAACATGACATAAATTGTCAGGGACAAAGAGAAAGGGACGTGGGCATCACTGGGTGAGAAACATTTTAATCAGGAAAAAGAAGCTGAGGTGTGTGTAAATGTGTGTGGGTGGGGTGGAGGGAGGTGGTAAGGAAGAGCTAAGGCAGCGGTTCTCAACCTCTGGGTCGCAACCCCTTTATGTTACAATTCATAACAGCAGCAAAATTACAGTTATGAAGTAGCAATGAAAATAATGTTGTGGTTGGGGGTTACCACAACATGACGAACTGTATTAGAGGGTCGCAGCATTAGGAAGGTTGAGATCCACTGAGCTAAGGTCCTTTCTACATAGGAAAAATGCGCATTCGTCTGTTGGAGCTACCGCAACAAAATACTGCAGAGTGAGTGACTGAAACTTATTTTTTCCTAGTTTTGGAGGAAGTTTCAGAGCAATGTGCTGGCCAATTTGTTTCTGGGTGAGGGGACTTTCTTTCTGGTTTGCAGACAGTTAGCTGCCTTCTCACTATGTTTTCAAAAAAGCCTTTCTTTTTTTTTTTTTGAGACAAAATCTCATTCAGTTCCCCTGGGCTTGAGTGCTGTAGTGTCATAGCTCACAGCAACTTCAAACCTTTGGGCTCAAGTGATTCTTTTGCTTCATCCTCACCAGCTACGACACCTGGCTATTTTTCAGAGATGGGATCTGGTTTTTGGTCAGGATGGTCTCAAACTTCTGAGCTCAAGTAATCCGCCCAACTCAGCCTCCCAGGGTGTTGGGATTACAGGCGTGAGCCACCATGCCTGGCCATATGACCTTTCCTCTGAAAGCGAGCCTTGGTATCTCTTCTTCCTCTTCTACGGGCACCAGTTCTCAGATTAAGGCCCACTCTCCTGACCTCATTTAACTGTCACTACCACTCACTATAAAGGCCCTATCTTCAAGTATAGTCTTAGCTGGGTTTAGGGCTTCTGCATATGAATTGGAGGGCTGCAATTCAATTTACAATAGAAGTCCATAGAAGACAAGAAATGGTAAAACAAGAATTAGCATATCATTTAGAAGAAATGAACAAAGAAATTAAGAATTGGAAGAGACTGCCCAGGAGCAGAAAACAGAGTGCAGATTGCTGAGGCAGGGACTCATCTTTTCTTATAAGTCTTGTAATTCTGTTTGCCTTTTAAAACTTGTTACATATGTTACTTTGATAAAAATAGGAATCTGATTTCATTTAAAATAATCATAAAGTTGTGGATAATTATTATCTGCCTTTAAAACCCAGTTTCTTCGTGAAGTTTTATTTGATTCAAGTTTTGTCGAACAAGATGAGAAAGAAGAATAGTTGGAATGTCTTATCATTTACTGCCTAAGCTGGGGCACTGCTGAGAAGGACAGGGCGCCTGTTGAACAATGAGCTGAGGGTAACAGATACAAAGGGGAACGACCCCAGATAAACCGGGTTTACACTCAGCCTCCTTATGAGTTAACCAAGATTTGGTTTTATAGAATAAACAATGGGGAAGGATAATTCCAGTCACACAGAGGCATAAAGATGGTCACCCTTCCAGGATTTGTGAAGTGGCAGATAAAAGGATAATGTAATAGTAAAAACAAATAGGGGCCTTTAACTTACAAGCCAGGAGGAATCTAAGAAGCTTGCTAGCTGTCTTGATTTTATCCTAGCCAATGTAATAAAAATGGAGGGAGAGGCTAGAAGAAAGGATAAAAATTATTATTGGCAAATAACATGGTCTACATTGCAAACCATAAAAGAATCCACTGAAAAAGAAAATAATATAAAAGACATGTTAGATACCAGTCAATGGGAAAATAAATATATAATATTAATACCTCGCCTGAGCACTAGTAATAACAGATTCAAAAGATATTGAAAGAGGTGCCACTTACACTAGACATTGAAAAACATATGTATAATGTCCTTCAGAATCCACTTCTCAAGACGATGTAACATGTATATTTAAAAAATAAAACAACTTAAACTATATTTAAAAGCAAATAACAAATCAGGGAAAAAAAATTTTTTAAGAATGTGACGAACCAAACCTCTTCTCTAGGAATTTACAAATAAATTTAAAAAGGTGGAATTTCAACTGGAGAAGAGTTGCCTGTAGGGGTTGCCCCAACCAAGCCCATGAGCAGAGTTTCACAGTTCCTTTTTTCCTGCAGCAAAGCTTCTCTTAGTCTAAATAATATGTAGAATCAGAGACTCCAAAACAATTTTTTATTCCGTTTTTCTTTCTTCGTTTTTAATTTTTTTTATTTTTCCTGAAACAATTTTTTACAGAAAGGAATTTGAGAAAAGAAGCAACTAAAATGAAATTAGTTAATTACTTTAAAATTTTTTTTAAAGAATTTGATATTTGAGCTTTTAAAAAGTATTAAACTATTCTTTTTTGTTGTTGTCGCAGTTTGGCCGGGGCCGGGTTTGAACCCACCACCCTTGGTATATGGGGCCAGCGCCCTATTCACTGAGCCTCAGGCGCCACCCTAAACTATTCTTAATGTGCAAAATGAGAACTTTATTGGACTCCTTAGCCTTGTTTTGTAATTTGGTACTTTGAAATTTTCAGATAACATGTGCAGAGTACAATAATAATTTCTTAGCTTAGATTTCTGAAAGTCTGAACATCGAGGCTCTCACAGCTTCTGAGTGAAGACAGCTCACTGGTGTCTTTACAGGGTCCTCAGGCCTTTGCTGAATATACTCTCCATTCCCAGGGTTGCTCTATTTTTTGTTCAGGGATTCCTATACTTAGAAAGTTTGCCCTAACTTCTCTTTCAAGTTCAGCTTGTGTCTGTTTCTTCCACAAAGTTTTTCTAGATTCTCTAAGGAGTAATTGATTTTCTTCCTCTACAATTCCTTGTGTTTTTCCTCAACATCATAATACTGCATTGTGACTTCTCTGCCTCCCTCCCCACCCCCCAATACCTATATACATATGCACATTGAAGGAGCTCAGGGAATTGCACCCCAAAATAGGACTTCTTGGTCTAAAGAGTTTTGACCTAAAAGCCTTGAAAGGTCACCAGGCATTGGAAGGGGCTTTCAATCTGCGTAAAACCAGACGGACCTCTCAAAGAAAAAAAATTATCTTTTCTGCCTCTCCCTCCTATCTCAACATATTGTAGGAAACAAGATCAAGAATGCAACCAAACCTATCCCAAATTGTTTTAATTACAACACCTGTCTCTCAGGTTAACTTCCAAAGAGAATTATTTACAGGCCAATCTGCTTCTTCCCATCTATTCATTCTTTCAAGTATCTTCATCATCCCTAGTAACCATTTATTGCCCTTAAACAGAATTACTTATATTCCTCATCTCCCTTTCCCCTCTAAAATGAGGGCCTATAAATTCCATTGGAATCCCTCTGTGATTCTCCCTGTGAGCATGGTGAATAAATCTCTTTCTGTTATTAATCTGCCTTATTGTGAGTGAGTTGACCTTTCAGCAGACTTCCAGGGCAAAGGAGAAGTGTCCCTTTACCTCCCACGACTCTAAATTATAGCTTTGGGAAATCAGGTATCATTCTTTACTCACTCTTGCCCTCATCATAGCATGTGCTCAAAATGTGGTAAAAGTTCAATGCAGTTGTAAACTTCAGTAAAACCATTTCTTTTAGCATACACAGCCATGTGGTGTCTTTGAAATTATTATAGAGCCCTGCTCCATTTACATGTAGGAAGGGTCCTCACAACATGTCTTTGTTTATTCATCTAAAGAAAAAATCAGAATATCTCCTCTAAACCAGGCACTATCCCGTATCCTGTATAACTATTAAGACAGCCACAAGCCACCTACAGAGTGTTCCTACTATGTGCCAGGCTCTTTGTAGAAGAGTCACTCTTAGCTTGAGCCCTTAGTCAAGGCTCAGCTTTCCAGGACTTCTTTTTCAGAGAAATGCAGCCTCCCAGCATCTGGAGGGGCTCTAACCATTCATTTGTTCATGCTTATTCTTTACACTGGGATTTTTTTACTTTTAGGAACAGGCTGTTCATGTTTTTTTTGGCTTAGATCTCTATGTTCTCATATCATTATGATGTAATTTATAACTTATTTTATAGAACTTAAATCAATTTTGAAATTGTGTAAGAGATCTATCCCACCCATTTTCTTTTCATTAAAAAGCAAAGGGGTGTGTAGGAGCAATTTATTAAGGCTCCCTGGGGTTAGTCCCAGCCCACTATTTCACCACTTCCTTACAGTTCACTGAGAAGGACGAGAACAGGAAAGGGGAGACTTGTTCTTTCTTGAATGATTGTTTAAACAATCCACAGGGATCTCCACCTCAGAAGAACCATTCTAATCCCATAAGGGAAGCAGAGAGTCAGTCCACAGGTAGGGCTGGCTGCATCCAGCTCTGTTGAAGGGAAGCAGAGAGTCAGTCCACAGGTAGGGCTGGCCGCATCCAGCTCTGTTGAAGGGTCCAGCTTTGTTGAAGGCTGATAGGGAGGTGGAATGTGGCCAATAACAGGGAAGGGAAGCCAGGAGGTGATAATATTAGAACATGACATGGGAATGGCATCCAAGTCTGTTCAGTAAAGTCTCAGCACCAACTCAATGACTTGGCTTAGTAACTGTTCCATGAGTTTAAATAGATGTTAAATGAGTCAATGAATGTCATTTCTTGCTTACTTCTCCAAGCACTCTTTTAGAAATTGTCTCATTCATGTTCCCTCTGTAACTCAAGAAACAAGAATGTGGTGAAGTATTCAGGCTTTCAGTTAGAAAGCATCCTGCTAGTCCTGAAGGCCCAGGAGGCTTGGGTAGGGAAAGCACAGGTTAGGGAGGACCTTTCCAGAGCCTTATCAAATAGGCTTGAGCCCCACTTCCCTGCGTGGTTGGGTTCTGGCTTCTGTGTAGTGTTCCCCACGTGTTGACAGCTCTCTGAGAGAACAGAGGTCAGCAGCTATGACAGTGGTTCAGTGGGCTCTGCAGTTGTATAGCCCTGAGTCCAGGGTCTCCACTAAAAGTTGGCAAGTCACTTAAGCATCTTAACCTTCAATTCATCATCTATAAAGTGGAAAGGGTAATAGTAGCTGTCACATATCCTGTTAGAAAGATTATACATGCTGCACATAAAGTACGGGGCCCAACTCTGGGACATAATAATGTCTGTATAAATGGGAGCCATTGTTATCATTAGTTCAGGGCATAGCACGTGGCAGTTCATGGATGTTTTTCAACTACCTGACTGAAACAGAGGCCAGCTTAGAGAAAGCAGAGCAAATCAGAGTGAGACCGTTCGCCGGGATTCCTTCCAAATCTGTGCTCATATTGCAGCTCAGTGCTTTGTCTTAGCTCAGGGAGTTCTCCAAGTCTGAGCAACTTCAGCTCTTCACAGTAAAGAGAATGGGCATATTTGCAGAGTTTTGAGGGACCCCCTGAAGGAATGGTTTTCAGGGAACTATTCCTGGCTAAATGCTTGGGAGAACTTGAGGTTGTGGAAGAATTAATTCTCACTATCCCCAACGTTAAGAGGTGTAAATGACAAGTAAAACCTGTATATACTTACAGTGTACAACATGATGTTTTGATAATCTTATCAAAAGATAATATGATGTTATCAGTATGATGTTTTGATAACATTATGAAATTATTAACTCAAGCTAACATATCAATTACCTCACCACCATCATTTTTTGTGTATGTGGTGAGAACTCTTGAGATCTATTCATTTAGTAGTTTTCTTTTTTTATTTTAGAGACAGAGTCTCACTTTATCACCTTTCGTAGAGTGCCCTGGTGTCACAGCTCACAGCAACCTCTAATTCCTGGGCTTAGGCGATTCTCTTGCCTCAGCCTCCTAAGGAGCTGGGACTACAGGTGCCTGCCAGAAGGCTCAACTATTTTTTTGTTGCAGTTTGGCCAGGGCCGGGTTTGAACCCACACCCTCGGTATATGAGGCTGGTGCCCTACTCACTAAGCCACAGGTGCCTCCCCCATTTAGCAGTTTTCAAGTATGCAACTCATTGTCATTAATCATAGTCCTCCTTCTGTACAATAGGTCTCCAGAACCTATTCAACATGCCTAACAGGTCTGTTTGTACCGTTTGGCCAATATCTTCCCTCTCTCCCCTCAACTCCTGGTAACTACCATTCTACGCTCTGCTTCCTTGAGTTCTACTAAGTTCAAATTCCACATGTAAGTGAAATCCTGCGATATTGATCTTTGGTGTTTGGCTTATTTCACCTAGTGTAACCTCCTCCAGGTTCGCACACATTGTCACAAGTGAGAAGGTGTCCTCTGTGTTTCATTGTGTATATACACCGCTATCTACACACTTTTCATCCACTGATGAACATTTAGGTTGCTTAGCTATTGTTCACAGTGCTGCAGGGAACATGGGAGTACAGATGTCTCTTTGCAATCCAGGTTTCACAGAGTTTATTTTGCAATCTTAGGTGAGGGCAAGGGAGGAGGAAATGGAGCCTCATGGCCACCAGCACTTCTTGCTAGACAGGAAGAAGTTACTGGAAGTGATTTAGCCTCCTCAAAGAGGTGATAGCCTTCTGGAAAAAAATTAATGTACTTTAAGACATAATTTATATACAACCAAATGTATTCATTTATTGGATAGAGTCTAATAAGTGTTGACAAATGAATGCACTCAGAACTACCACCACAATCAAGATATAACACATTTTAAGCATTTTTTTTTGTAGAGACAAAGTCTCACTCTATCGCCCTTGGTAGAGTGCCATGGCATCACACAGCTCACAGCAACCTCCAACTCCTGGGCTTAGGCGATTCTCTTTCCTCAGCCTCCCAAGTAGCTGGGACTACAGGCACCCGCTAAAATGCCCGGCCATTTTTTGGTTGCAGCCGTCATTGTTGTTTGGTGGGCCCGGGCTGGATTCAAACCTGCCAGCTCAGATGTACGTGGCTGGCGCCTTAGCCCGTTGAGCCACAGGCACTGAGCCAACAACCAGCTATTTCTTTGGTTGCAGTTGTCATTGTTGTTTAGCTTGTAACTGAGACCACCCATAAAAATACGGACCCCCTCTTTGGGTACAAATCAGAGCTGATTTTATTTACTCCTGTGCGGGAGGGGGGGCGGGGGGACGGGGGGACGCTGCAAAAAGGCAGATGGCCCAAATCAGATGGTCATTTACTACGTCTGTACAGACGGACCACTGCCCCAAAGGGCAAATGGCCAAATCAAGTTGTTACATCTGAACAGACGGACTGCTGCCCCCAAAAGGCAAACAGCCCCTAAGAGAAATGCAGGCAGCCTTTTATACCCCCTTTGTGCTGATGTTGGCAAAGCGTGTACAAAAGCAAAAAAGGCGGGTTACAAGGCGGAGTCACAGTCAGGTAGTTGGCTCGGGGGTAGCTGCCTGGCAGCTCAGGGGGGTAATTCAGTAACCATGGGGACAACTTGGAAAGCCCAGTACCTGGGAAACTCAGTTTCCTGGGAATCTCTGCTTGAGTGAGTTTTTACCATTGTTTAGCTGGCTAGGGAGGTTGAGGTAAGTTTCTTATCATGGTGTTTAGACATTGCTAGGGAGTCAGGGAATTCAGAGAACTTCCTTGTCAGAAACCTGTTCTCAGAATTAAACCAAAAAGGAGGGTTTGAGACAGACGGTGACTCAGGCTGAAACAGCTAGGGGCCGTTAGGGGTCTTCTTGCCCGGTCAGTTACTACAGGAAGTTGGACTGATATCCCTGGAGTAGATTTCAAAGACGGCGATACTGGGCGGCGCCTGTGGCTCAAAGGAGTAGAGCACTGGCCCCATATACCGGAGGTGGCAGGTTCAAACCAGCCTCAGCCAAAAACTGCAAAAAAAAAAAAAAAAAAAAAATTATTATCCCCATAAATACACTTCCCCTTCCCATGTAACTTTCACTCATTCCTACACTGACTTTGGCAGTTACTTCCTTTGTAAATTAAGGCTTGCTGACTCTTTCAGTTCTTAGAACCCCTACCATTTCTGCCATGTGTAGAAGTTCAAGCAAACCTGCTGGATGATAGAGATTTATGGCTTAGTTATTCCCATTGCTATGGCGAATACCTACCAACTGTCAAATGTGTGAAAGAAGCCATTCCAGATGATCTAGCTACCAGCCAACAAACCCTCAGTAGAATACAGATGCATGAGCAAGCCCAGCAGTGATTAGCTAAATCATCACACAAGATTAAAAGAACCATCCAGTTGGCCTGCAGAATTGTCAGCTAAATAAATGGTGGTTGTTTTAACCCATATATTTGGGATTGGTTTGTTGTGTAACAATGATAATTGCCATAGTTACCTTTTAGAATATTAAAGCACCTTGCATTTCTTAGATAATTAAGGAGGAGATCCTAGACTTCCTCATAATATGACATGAGGGGTCTAAGTAGTTAACTAGAAAAAAAGTGACATGATCACATTTATATTCTCATGTTATGGAACATTTTTTTTTTTTTTTGCCGTTTTGGCTGAGGCCGGGTTTAAACCCACCATCTTCAGTATATGGGGCTGGTGCCCCACTCCTTTGAGCTACAGGTGCTGCCATGTTATGGAACATTTTATATCACACGTCTAAATACTGATGACTCTCAGTTCTGGCTCAATGTCAATTTGATGTAACCAACAGCTTACTGGACATCTTCACTTGGGTATATTACTGACACTTTAGTGTAAACATAGCTAAAACTGAATTAACCATATCTCCTTCAGATTTCTCCTTCTCTGTTCTCTAATTCTGTTACCTAAGCCAAACACTTACTTGGATACCGCATTCTCGAGTCTTTTTTTTCTCTCTCCACCCAGATGCAACCAATAAATCTTGTTTTTTCTACTTTCTGGGTCTCTCTAAAATCCACTCACTTTGTTCTGTCTCTTCTATCATAGTCTTAGTACTAGTCACCATTATTTCTCCATCGGCTAAGTTTAATATTCTACTATTTACATAGAATTTGCTAGTGGAATGTCTGTAAAGTATGTGAGAGACAGAGGACTCAAGGATCACTCTGAGGCTGTGGCCTGAGCAATTGAAATAAACTTAATTGTCACTTATTGAGCTGGAGAAAACAGGGGTGACAGTAGATTTGGGCCAGATTGTGTCCCACGGCCATTTCTAGCTGATGAGAGGCTGAAAAAATAAATATCTGACTATATTCTATGATTATATAATAAAAATGTATTTATTACCATGAACTTAGAAGCTTAAAGTAATATGCAGTTATTATTTCACAGTTTCTATAGGTCGTGAGTCTAAGTATATCTTAGCTAGATTCTCTGCTTTCATTAAGGCTGGGCAGTGTTCTCATCTGGGGGATCAACTGGAGAAGGCTTTGTTTCTAAGCTTACTCCCATTGTTGGCAGAATTAATTTCTTCCTATGTAAGACTGAATGCATCAGGTTTGTTTTGTTTTGTTTTACTGGCTGTTGGTCCAGAGGCTACCCTTAGTTCCTAGAGGTTTCATGCAATTTCCTGACATGTAGACCTCTCCATAGACAGTTGAAAGAGTGACAGTTTGCTTCTGCAATTCAATTAGGGGTATAAGAGTGAGTCTTCTAGCAGGACAAGTCTTATGTAATATAACATAATCATGGAAGTGATATTACATTACTTTTGTTATATTCTATTGGTTAGAAACAAGTCATAGTTCTTACCTATGTACAGGGAGGGGATTACACAAAGGTATCAGAAATGGGAAGGAGGTGGATTATGAGGGCAAGCTTAGAGTCTGTCTGCCATACTGACTTTCCCAATCTAAATAGTGGAAAATGAGGCTGGGCATGGTGGTTCATGCCTATAACTCTAGCATTCTGGGAGGCCAAGGCAAGTGGATTGCTTGAGCTCAGGAGTTCAAGACCAGCCTGAGAAAGAGCGAAACCTCATCTTTACTATAAATAGAAAAAGTAGCTGGGCATGGTGGCACATGCCTATAGTCCCAGCTACTCAGGAGGCTGAGGCAAGAGGATCACTTGAGCCCAAGAGTTTGTAGGTTCTGTGAGCTATGATGGTGCCACGGCACTTTATCCAATGGAGATAGAGTGAGATTTTCTCTGAAAAATAAATTTAAAAAAAAGTGGAAAATGAGAATATAGAATGGGGTTTTGGTCCCTAAATTACCAAGCGTGGTCATTGGATTCTCTTGCCAGAGTATGAATCTGGAATGGTGACACAACTATGAACGGAAACTTAGAATTACTTTGCTAGGGTAATAGCAGTGTCCTGAGATTGTCCCTGGGGTGCAATCAATGAATGCTGTTTGTTTCCTGCCAGTTTTATAAGCTTATTTCTCCAGTATCTGTTAAGTTTTATCATCCTTTCTTCTTCTTCTTCTTCTTTTTTTTTGAGACAGAGCCTCAAGCTGTCACCCTGGATAGAGTGCTGTGGCATCACAGCTCACAGCAACCTCCAATTCCTGGGCTCAAGCGATTCTCTCGCCTCCTCCTCCCAAGTAGCTGGGACCACAGGTGCCCGCCACAACGCCTGGCCGTTTTTTGGTTGCAGCCGTCATTGTTGTTTGGTGGGCCCGGGCTGGATTCGAACCCTCCACCTCAGGTGTACATGGCCGGCGCCTTAGCCCGTTGAGCCATAGGCGCCGAGCCTCATTTTATATTTTTTTAAAAATTCTTTTTGTGACTTCTAAGTGGGTGTATTCATTTTTTTTCATAAAGGCAGCTTTGAGTTTGTTTCTTCTTAACAGAAATAGAGAGAGCTGTGAACTAGGAATTGGATGACCTACAATCTAACTTTTGTAAACTCAGTTTGTGAATTTAGGCTAATTACTTGAACCTTGAGGCCCACATAAGCATTAGTATCTTATCTACCTGTCTAGTTCTAAAATTCTGTGATTTTTATTATTTGTCTAGAAAGCATAGGGACTCTATTATTGGCATAAGATTGTGCTATATGCTTTGGAGAAGCAGATAATTTAAGTAATTGATATATGATTTTGCTTGCTTATAATCTGAAGAAATAATAATAAACAGTGAAGAGTTTAAAAAGCTTTAAAGAGAATAGATATAAACAATGTTTTAGGAAGGACTAGAGGCAAAAAGTCTGCTTTAAGAGCTACTTACTGGGCGGCTCCCGTGGCTCAGCGAGCAGGGCGCCGGCCCCATATACCGAAGGTGGCGGGTTCAAGCCCGGCCTCGGCCGAACTGCAAAAACAAAAAAATAGCCGGGCGCTGTGGCGGGCGCCTGTAGTCCCAGCTACTAGGG
>CAUYON010119170.1:0-51177 GCA_963573935.1 Arctocebus calabarensis
GGAGCTGGAACATATTCTTCTTAGCAAAGTATCTCAAGAATGGAAGAAAAAGTATCCAATGTACTCAGCCCTAATATGAAGCTAATTTATAGCTTTCATATAAAGGCTAAAACTCAATTATAGCACAAGAATACAGGGAAAAGGGAAAGGGAGGAGAGGGGAGGGGAGAGTATCGGTGGAGGGAGGGCAATTGGTGGGATCACACCTACGGTGCATCTTAGCAGGGTACTGGTGAAACTTATTAAATGTAGAGTATCAATGTCTTTATATCTTGATCAAGAAAATGCCATGAAGGCTATCTCTAACAGTACGATCAAAATATTTCTGATTGTATATGAAGCACATTCTGCCCTATGATTGCACGAATGTGCACAATTATGATTTCATAAAATTATTTAAAAAATAGATATATCATTTGATCCTTCAATTCCTCTACTAGGTATAACTCCATAAGGCCAAAAATCACTTTATAACAAAGATATTTGCCCCAGAATGTTTATTGCAGCCCAATTCATAATTTTCAAAGTTGTGGAAGAAGCCCAAGTGCCCATTGATCCACAAATGTATTAATAAATTGTGATATATGTACACCATGGAATATTATGCAGCCTTTAAAAAGATAGAGATTTTACCTCTTTTATGTTTACATGGATGGAGCTAGGACATATTTTTGTTAGCAAAGTATCTCAAGAATGGAAGAAAAAGTGTCCAATGTACTCAGCCCTACTATGAAACCAATTTATAAACAACCGTACTTCCATATGAAAGCTATAACCCAACTGCAGTCCAAGATGAAGGGGAAGAGGTGGGGGAGGAGAGATGAGGTGAGGATGGGTGGAGGGAGGGTAATTGATGGGACCATACCTATGGTGCATTTTACAAGTTACATGTTAAATCTACTAAGTGTAGAATATAAATCTTAACACAATAACTAAGAAAATGCGGTGAAGGCTAACCAGTTTGATGAAAGTATTTCAAACTGTATATAAAACCATCACATTGTACCACATAATTGCATTAATTTACATGGCTATTATTTAATAATAAAAAAGCTTAAAAATTAAAAATGAAAATATTTAAAAAAAAACAAACTTTCCAAATCCAGGGAACTTTCTTACTTGTGGACCCTCAGTATTCCCAGGACCCCCAAACATAGCATGTGGAAGGGTCAGAGTCAATATTTGATGATTAAATAATTTCAGCATGTTCTTCACTTACATGAAGGGAAAAGCCTTCACCTCTTCTAACTATAGGCTTTTGAAATATGAATATTCAATGGATTGGGGGTAAGGCGAAAGGAGATCCTCACACAATTTCTGAGATGAGCAAACATAGAACTCAGAAGTGAGTTCTGCACCTGTCACTGCACCTGTCCGTCTGAGCCATTCCCAGCCTTCTTTTTCAGTTTTTTCTTTTTCACTTCTTTTATATGAAGCCAGCCATTAATCCTTCAAAAGAACTTCTACTTTCACTCACTGGAATAATAGTTTTACCTAAAAAGTTGAGAGAACAGCTAAAGAAAAAAAAAAACCCACATTATACATTGCAATGATCTGATCATCTCTAAATTATGTATTCAAGTTCTGAATTATTTAGGAAACTTTGACTACCTGAAGAGGATTACATTATTTCTGTTTCTTTCATCCCAATTCATGTTATTTTTTTACCAAAAGCTCTTTGAATAGGATGTAGGTTGTACACAGGTAAAATTTTGCAATTATCAAGAAGAAATGCGTTGTAACTCCATGTGAACATAAAGAGAACATTATCTGCAAAATGGGGAAATGCCTATAGTGTCAGTCTGTCACTCCACTTGGGTGGTGCCCCTGCCATCATAGCTGTGATGATCCTGTGAGTCAGTGTTACTGCACTGGGCAGCCCCAGAATCTTCTTGCACTGGTTTAATTGAAAATAAATGTGTTTTTTCTTTTATTTTTATGAATATTTCCATTCTTTTAGAGAGATCAAGCTGCAGGAATACTGACAGCATCCAAAGGATCAGAGCCAGAGTGATGAGAAAGGAAGTTTTTAGCCATCCAGAGTAGGAGGATTAGGACTTGGCAATGTGGAAGTCCCCACCTCTATGCCTGCTTCAATACTCTGCCCCTTGTCACCCATACTGGCATCTCTGGCAGAAAAGAAAGTCAAACTTTGTCCTCCTGAGTCCATTTGCAGCTTGGTTTGGGAGACTTTTTGCTCTGAACCAATACATGTGGATCTCTGTTCATGATCAGTCTCTTCTATGAGAAATACTTAACCCTAATTTAGCTCAGTGTTCATGAAACATCCACTGATATTTTGCGTAATACGTGCTTGATATTTCTACTCAAATCTGTTTGCTCCAGACAGCCCTTGGGTTTGTTGTATGCTATACTGGCTTTATGTTGATGATAACCTGCTTGAGACTGACTTCTGAGTTTGAAAAAGAGTAGAAATTCTAGACTAGAAGAATTCTAGAGTTGAAAGTGAATCATTTCATCTCTTTTTTTAATCTACTTTCCTATCACTCAATTTACTGCTTTACAGAAAGAAAAGGAATTAGTCACAGAAAGGTAATGAGAAAGTGCTCTGATTTTCCCATCTTTATTCCTCCTGATCCTAAGTAGTATATACCCTGGTGTGTGCATGGGTGTTGTGGGGGAAGGGCTCATTCAGGGGGTGACGGAGTGCAATACCCCTGCCTCCCAAATAGCTAAAGCTCTTGAGAATTGAGTGATGCATATTTTATATTCCTCTACACTTCCACTTTACTGTGGCCTGATCTAACCTAATCTTTATATCACATCTTTTTGTTATGTTTTCAAAAGATAAATCTGTGTAGTTTCTAAGAATTTTTTTTTTGTCTCTGACAATGGGTAGAAGCCTCAAATTATAGGCACTCCATATTGGTAATCATTTATGTATTTTAATGCCAGGTAGTTTTTTCTCAGTTACTTACCTTTAGCAAAATTTCAAGTTCCCATTTTTCTACTTTTGGGCATCTGTATTCATCTTAGTCATAGTTTCTTACATCTTAGTTGTAAATAAGCAATTCAGATTAAAGGCTAGGTTTCTATTAATTGTCACTAACACATACAAGTAGTTGATGTGAGCCTGAACTATTTGCTTCTACAATATAAAATATAATCAAATAAATATATTTGCATGTGGTCAGATTTCTGTGGTCTCTTTGAAAGATTTTAATACAAGAGAATTTTATTCTCTGTAATTCAGATTTTTAATAAATAGTTAATATTAAAGCTCAAAAGGAAAGTTATGCTTCTGTGTAAGTATTTATGTTTACTTTCCTAACAAGCTACATTTAAAGAAATTTCAGCCTATCAGTTGGATATTTGAAAAAGTCATCATGCCGGGAAGAATGCAGTCTTTTGCTTCCTCAGCTGTGCTGGCAAATAGTGTAGCGGTTAACAACATGGATTCTGGAGTCAGTTACCCTGGGTTTGAATCCCAACCCCACTACTAAGTAGTAGGTCTTTAGAGAAGACTTTTAACTTCTACATTCTCTTAATTCCTCATCTGTAGAGTAAGTATAATAATTATGCCTATCACCTAACGTTATTATGAAGAGTACAAAAGTTTAGCTATGAACAATGCTTGCCACAGAATGAGTTCCATACAGATGTTAATTGTTATTCACTATTCCCCTTAGGTTGTCTGCATTCATCAGAGATGAGGAATTACAAAGCCTGCCTGCTTTTCAGAAAGCTGTGAAGGTTGAAAATGATATATGACTAGGAATAGTGAAATGATCAATAGTTGGGAACCTGTAGCTATCTGGAAGTAGGCATTTAGAAGGAATCAAACTTAGATGCAAACTAATTCTAGCTGAGAAGTTTTTGAAGTGAAGGGGAGAAATGGGATATAAAAAATTCTCTTAACCCTGAGCAACATAGAGAGACCCCCATCTCTACAAAAATATTGAAAAAATAAATAAATAAACCACTTAGCTGGGTTTGGTATCCCCAAACTGTACCCCCAGCTACTGGGAAGGCTGAAGCAGGAGGATTTCTTTAGTTCGGCAGATCAAGGCTGCAGTGAGCAGTGATCACACCACTCCAGCTCAGGTGATAAAGCAACATCCTGTCTCAAAAATATCCATATCCCTTAAACTGTGTAATTTTAGAAAATTGATCTGCAAAAGCAGACCAGGGGCTAATTACAGAACTCAGTCAACCTTCAAAGAGACCATAAAAAATAACAGAATATCATCTCCTACTCAGTATTCCTTGCTTTTTTTACACTCACATTCACACAGAAATACACACACAGATGACATTCAGTAATAAGGTTTCAACAGTTTTGAAGTCATTGAGGTAAAATGAGAAGATAGATTGTCATCAAGCCTCACTTTTTCTGGGAAAACAACTGATAATGATGGCATCTTAGGCAAGAAAAACGCAGACAACTTCTTCTCCTTCTGAGTTCCGATGCTGTGGTTATAGTCTGCTCATTTGTACCTTTTCAACTGTGATAAGGTGTATAATGGAACAGAAAACATACTTTCCTGGAATTAAGGGGAAAACACAAGTCATATCAAAACTTTTTCTTCTATCTTTTGTTTTCTCCTCCTGTTTTGTTTCTTGAATGGAATCATTAATGTTGTACTCTCATTGATATTTTTGACAAGTGTGTAATGAGAAAATTTTAATGACATAATAATTAGAGAAAATAAGAGAACATGATCTTGATAGATCAGACATAAACAGAAGAAAAATTAGAGCTCTCAAATATGATAATATTTACTACGAAAGAATAAGTAAATATCTTTTAAAGGGCTTTTAAAATTTGGGAGGTCAGAGAAACAATTCTAACCTTCATATCTAAACTTCTCTTTTAGAAGTTGTTTTAAAAAAAAATTCTTTTAATTAACAGTTCTCAACCTCTGCCCACTTACGGGGGGAAAAGAAAAACAGAAACCAATTGAGCTAATCAATACATACTAGGGATAAAAGAAGAAATAAACATCTACCCTCCTACATGTGGGGATGGCTAAATCTGAAGAAAACTCTGAAGTGAGAAAAATAAGCATTTAATGTTTCTCTAAGGAGCTCAAAGTGTGTTCATAGTTATGATTTAATTTATCTTCACATTGAACCTGTAACTAGATGAGTCATGTCTTCCCAGCACTGTTTAATCATGAAATCCTAAAACCTACTTGTTTAAATGAGTTAGTTCAAGATACAAGATTCCAACTAACTGGAAGTAACAACCAGTTAATCCTTGAGAGTCTACAAAGAGGTGTGCAATATGCTTATTCGTTTTCCAGCAAAAGACTTCCCTCTGCTGGGAACAACTTGTTCTTTGAGATTAGAAAGTAGTCCACATTCCCTTCCCATATGCCATGTCTTCTGCAGCATTACTGGGGATTCTTGGAATGCTCCTTGACACCCGTAACTACACCCATTCTTTCAAATAAATTTTCAATTGTCTCTTTATCTCATCTTTATACAGTGTCACATTGATTCTTTCATCTCTCCAAAGTCCTCTCATCTAAAACAGTGTACAGAGCAAGAGTTTACTAATATTTACATTTTAATGAGGTATTGGGAAGGCGATTGTATTGTACAAACATACTAAAAAATAAAAATAAATTTAGATGATAGTAATCTTTGTTCTTGAAGAATCCACTGGTTTTACTCCCCACTAATTATTTTAAGAACCTAGCCCACGTCCATCCTGCTAGGCCCTTACCGCATTACCCAAGCATTGCACTAGTGGGTATTTCTTTGAGACAAGTGAAAATTATGTTCACAGAAAGATATGTAAAAAATGTTTAAAGCAGCTTTATTCATAGTGTCCCCAACATGGAGGCAGTCCTAAAATCTTTCAACATATGCATAAATAAATATTTTGTGGCAAATGGGAGAGTATTTTCATAATAGCCCATAATTGATTTGACAGTGATATGATTGCAAACATAATACAGACTTGAAAAGGACAGCCTACCATTAAGTTTATGGCTAAACTTGCCATATCACTGTTCACAAGCCGAGATTATCAGGATGAATGATTAGATAAGTGAGATCACAAATTACTGGTCCATTTGTCCCCCAGAAAAAGTGCTTCCTGGTTAACCAATAGTAACCACAGAGGCATGAGCGACCCCCACCAAGTCCAGCAGAAGAACTGCTTAGCTGAACTTAGCCCAAATTGCTGGATGAAGGGTGCGTGTGGGAATACTTAAGGAAAGAGTCATATCTTGATATGCTTGCATTACTAGTAATAATGATTTTATAAGCTTGAAACCAATATGCAATTATTTATTGTAAGTATATTAGGAATTGAATTAGGAATATGATTGTAGAGGATGGATAAAAGAAAACAAAAACAGGAGAAATGGGAGAAAAGTGATTCAAGAAAGTCCTAGTTTTAGTGAAAATCACTATGGGAGGCCTGCCCCTTTAAAACTCTGAAAGCTGTCTTGCTGAAACTCTCCCTATAGTGGCAGAAGTTCTCTGCTCAGGTGGGGCTGCTTGCTCGGGGAGAATGATTTGGGAGAGTTGGAAATATAGAGTGTTTAAACTTTGTTGAACATAGCAAGAATTGCTCCAGACCAGGTAAAGAGATAAAATATCTCTTTTCTACTGTCACTGGAATCAGTCTGTCTGGACATAAGTCTTCCTGAGTGTTAATTATCACTATTGTGATTTGTGTGCATGGCCTAATTGGGGATTTTCTCTGACGTCCTACTCTTGGACTATTTGGCTGTTCACATAATCTCATAATTGTGACCAGTAATTTGTGATCATGTTACGATCATACAAACCTTAAAGCAATAAAAGTAACAAGTAAATCCATACAACTAACGTAGTTTAGTTAGAAAACTGCAAGAGCAGCAAGAACCATCATGGGATTGTTTGCCTTGCCCTCATGAGATTTATTGAAACACTGATGTGTGAAATATACACAGAGCTAGCCTGGAATTCAGGACTGCATGCTAGAAACTTCACAAAGAAGGGCTGCAGGCTCCTGACCCCAGCTAAACTCTTAAAACTATCTCTTTGTCTCTTGTCTCTTATTTTTCATTTTCTTCATCCTTTTGCCCCACCAAGCCACTGGAAGGGAACCCAGTGCTGTTGGGGCTGGTTCCCGATATTGACTCAAAGAATAATGAGCAAAAGTCATGGTTTTAGTTTCAAGCCACAAAATTTTGGTGTGGTTTGCTATGTCTCAAAAGTTAACTAATAAATGTATATTCATATTATGGAATGCCAGTTGAAAATAAAATAATGAGTTACCAACACATCCAATAATCTGGATTGATCTCAGAAATACCATGCTCAATGAAAGAAACCATACACAAAGCAATAAGATTCCATTTGTATAAATTTCAAGACCTAGCAAAATTATTCTACAGTTATCGAAATCAGAACAGTCTGATTTTGCCCAGTGGGAGGTGTGAAGAATGAGGAAGTGGTATGGAAAAAGTCAAGCAGGAACTTTCTGAGATAATAGAGAGGGTGCAAAAAAATGTAAATATTATTAAGAAAAGGAAAGTCTGTATTAAAATTTCAATACTCAAATCCATACTATAATTATAAGACATGCTCAAACATAACTTGTATTCATCTTTTATTATTGGTATACATAATGACAATTTTAATAGAGTTTTTTTCATTCTCAAAATGTGTATACATTTTTTATACCCTCTGTAGAAGGACTCTTGGAGACTCTTGAGAATGTTCATAGCCCAATTTAAAAACTCACAGGCAAGATCACACCTACAGTGCATCTTAGAAGGGTATAGGTGAAACTTACTAAATGTAGAATATAAATGTCTTAACACAATAACTAAGTAAATGCCATGAAGGCTATGTTAACCAGTTTGATAAAAATATTTCAGATTGTATATGAAACCAGCACATTGTACCCCATGGTTGCACTAATGTACACAGCTATAATTTAATAAAAAAGAAAAAAAACACACACTCAAAAAAAATTACAATAAAATGAATTGAGTTGTATGATACAGGTGTTAGGACATTAGGTAAGGACAGAGTGAGGAGATCCTAGATGTGTCTTTTGGTATTTAGGAAACACTTCCCTGAGAAGCAGTCTTGAAATAGTGCATGCTTCGTGAGGTGCTCATGATATGAAGTTAAATTTTGCTTGTTGGTTAGGAAAATACCACATTTCATGAAGGTACCAAAAAGTATTACATACAAATTGGATAGTAAATATGAAAAAGTAAAGTATAGCCACAAGTGCTGGGGCTAAAGGATATTTTTCTATCAAATCTTTCTTAATGAGGAAACATTCATCATTGATTAGATTTTCAGGGTTTTAGACCCATCCCAGCCATATTGATTAGCCACCTAACCTGAGTTTCACCTTGCTCACCAGCAGTAAGCATGAAGTGCTTAGTGGCTCGCTTGTGTAGTTCTATTATAACAAGTCCACCCTGGTGTGTAGAAGCAAATACCAACAATTCAGAGGACTATAAACTCACAAGTAGTTGAACCACTGTAAGAGATCTGAAATGGTAATTAAGTGAGTGGGAGGAGTGCTCTAGTTCTCCTACATGCTTCCAGTTTCCCACAAGTGGCATTAAACTCCTCTGTGGTTTGGTGGCAGCTGAGCTGGTTCATTTCCTGCTGACTTCCAAGCTCTGCTAATCCAAAGCCCGATATTATTTTCAGTATCCAAATTTCCAACTCAGAAATCTAGGTAAATTTAATTTTAGCCTTTCTCCCCTTCCAAATGTGAATTCAATCTGATTTTCTGGATCTATGTTCCCCACATTTGAGAGTCTTGACAGTTTTTCCAGTTGGATAAGTTGACAATACTGTGCAAGAATAAAAAGAACAGGATTTTGGATCTGTAGGCATGGTTTTAAGACTTCTTATTACCTCTTAATCTTGGGATATCACTTAACTTTTCTAAGCCTCAGATTTCATATATATAAATTTTGGACAATGATAGAACTTCTCTCTTTAGTTTAGGAAAGAATTGGTAGAATAATAGCTATAAAGATGTTAGCACATACCCAGAATATAGTCAACACTCCTATAGTGACAATTATTAGTATACTTTGAATATTTAATCACTGACATTACCTTTTGTATTTCCCAACTATTACCAGGATGTGAGGGTTTGATTAGATGATTGATTGATTTTGAAGTTTAGGCATTAAAAAATAAAAATGTGAAACACACAAATTCAGTTGCAGTTTTTCCTAGTTCTATATGTTCCCAAATGGTAATAATCATGTTACCATGAAATCCCTTCATTTTGAAGTATGTGACACAGCTTCTGTCATCTTCATATTGGCCTTGAACCAATATGAAAGAAGATAATTTAAGATTTAATTTGAAAAGAAGGTAACTCAGCCAGAAAGGAAGAAGGGGGTCCATGAAGAACACCAATCATAGCCAAGTTCTGACTCCAAAATTATTCAGTCCAACTGGATTATACAGCTACACATGGATAGAGTTGACGGGCCTTTTAAGTGACACTTTAATGTGCCTTTTAAAATTGCTTCAGGGAAAAGCTAGTCTTCAAATTTGTGTCTTCCCCAATCCATATCTTATTCCCTTTGGGGGCTCTTTTTCTGTTGCTAACTTCACTCCCATCCATCTTCCTCTGCCACATACTGAAGCCAGTACTTTGCTCCAGAAGAGAGCTTTATTGAACTCCACATAAAATATCTTTTCATAAGCATAAAGCATATTCCCACAGATGTCATGGCCAATTGCTCTAAGGTTCCTGATTAACTATAGTTCTGAAACCCAAATAATATAGGAATTCCCTATAACATTTTGAAGCAACTTTTCTCTGTAACTGATACATTCTTCTGTTTCCTTTTGAGTTTTTTTTTCCTTTCACAATGCAGTGAGAGCACTATTGGCATCCTTTTTATATATTGTTAGTCAATAAACTACTTTGATAATTGGTGCAGTATGTGCTGAAGTGCATTTATATATTTTAAATCTTCCTTGTCTTCGAATCATGTGCCTCTAAAAAGAAAGAAATGTTAATGTACTTTTGCCTCCTTTTTTTTTTTTCCAAAGGCACATATTTAGTGGCAGTTATTTTTGCAGCTAGTATTCCAATACAAATGATCTGCTGTCCTAGTCTGTCAGAGCATTTGACCTTGTATTCCCATTGTCATCACTGGCACAGCACATGCCTTCCAATGAAACACACTGACCATTTTTAGCCTTATCTATTAATGTTGGAGGCCCAACATGGGCTAATTTATTTTTGCAAATGCCTTGCTTTTTCACAGTTAATTTTGCTATGAGTTCTTTGTTAGGTGTGAGAAAAAAATTACACTGCTTATACCATTTCATCCCAAAGGAATTATGTACTAATTTTGTTCAAGAATTTGAAGGATAGTATTAATTATTTATATTTTACAGAACATTTTACAACCATACTTTCTACCTCCAATAATTCATAATGAATAAATCAGAGTCCCTAGTCTACATGACAAATATATAATATTAAACTATGTTTTACCATTAAGATAATATAGTATTATTGATAGGTTGCCTTTTATACCTCCGATTATTTTCAGTAAATAGTTTTCATCAAGGACTCCCCTATGGTTCTTACCTCTGAAACAGAAGGCATTTTGTGGTAGTTCTATTGCACTAGATTAGCCATTCTTTTAATCATGTCCCAACGGGCATGTGTGTAGAATGGTTGAACTGCTGCTCTCAATACACTTTCTAAAGCTAATCTGATATTTAAACTTTGAGAGAGGGATTAACCATGAAGACATTTGAATTTGATTAGCCATCTTTCACCCTGCCAAAATATCTTCAGCTGTCCCTACTTTTACTAACATGTATTCATCTGAACTTGGGGTTTTGGTAAGTTTAGAGCAATAAAATCGGTCAGGTGCCAGAATAAATTTATAATAAGAATGATTGTTGAAGCCAGTGTTGGCCCTTAGCTCAGTCCATTTCCCAACCAGAAGTAAATAATGCAAGTTTTCATGTACATCTAATTTATTTAATCTTTTAAAAAGTGTTTAATGTAGTCATGCTTGACGATGCAGCACAATACCTAAAGGCTGGTATTAAGATATGTTTCTGATCCTCTGAAAAGCTGTTCTGACCCAGTAGGCTGTGAACATTCACAATAGCCTTCGAGGCAATCCTCCATGAGTAGGTTGATAACTGCACCTGGATTATTTGTATCAAAGAAAATTTGCCATGTGCTCCATAATAGTACAGCCAGTGGAATGGTATGGGATAAAAATCATCTGATGAACAATAGAGATGATGTATCAGCCCACATAATAAAATACTTCATATAAAGACCTTCATTAATAATACTGATATAATCACATCAGAATGCTTTGCTGCAGAAATCTCAAATTATGTAGATGGAATAAAATGAAAAAGAGCAAGTAAAAATCATCTGCAACTTAAAATTATACTTTGTGTGTGCGTAATATCTTTCTTTTCAGATTTCTGTTGCACAAAGCATGGGCTTAGAGCATTTGAATTATGAACAGAACAAAAATGGATTACTTACTTGAAATGAAACCATAGAACTAATTTATTTGAAATGTGAGATAATTGCAGATAAAAAAGTAGTATTTGCCAATGCCTCATCTGAACTTCTAGTAAAAAAAAAAACTGTCTTTATTAAAATATTTTTTGCCAAAAAATTATGTCTTTTTTCTTAGGAAACTAGCACATCTACCTTGTTTAAATCTATCTGTAATTTAGAAATTATAATACAAAAGGTTTTTAACATCAATAATCATACCCTAAAATACATGATGTTCAATTAAACCTTTTACTATGAGAGAATGATGTTTCACATTCAGTCACATAAAGTAGCATGAGAGCTCCTGATTACCATTTACCCAGTCACTCCAAATAGTAACATATTAGAAAACTAGTAGAAAATCACCAAAGGGGTATTAATGTTGATAGTCAAGACACAGAACAGATCTATCCACTACCCCAAGGATCCCTCATGTTGCCTTTTCTTGGGCTCCATCCACTTCCTTCAGACCCCACCCCTCCTTAGTTCCTGGCAAGCACTAACCTGTTCTCCATTTTTATAATTTTGTCACATCAAAAATGTTATCTAAATAGAATCATATAATATGTAACCTTTGGGATCACTTTTTTCATGCAGCACAATTCTTTGTAAATCCATGCATGTTGTTGCATGTATCAGTAGTCTCCTCCTTTTTTATTGCTGGGTAGTATTTCATGGAATGAAATGTACCAGGCTTTGTTTAACTATTAACATTAACCCACTGGAGGACATCTAAGTTGTGTTCAGTTTGGGACTACTATGATTAAAGACTTGATAAACATTAGTTTATACGTTTCTTTGGGAACATGTCATTATTTCCCTGGGACAAATGCCTAGGGGTAGAATTGCTGAGTTAGGTGGTAATTGTATGTTTAATTTTAAGAAAACTGCAAACTGTTTTCTCAAGTGGCTGTATGTAAATATTTCTCTGTCTTTGCTCTCAAGATTTTTGTCTTTGATTTTCCAATAAGTTTAACTATTGTGTACCTTGTGAATTTCTTTAGGTTTATCCTATTTGGGGTACAGCTTTTTTAGTTTATAAGTTCATGTGTTTTGTCAAATTGAAGTAGTTTTCAGTTATTATTTCTTTGAGAACTTTTTCAGTACTTACCTCTTTCTCATTTCCTTTCAGGACTCCAAAGACAAAAATGTTAGATCTTTTGTTATTTTCCCATGGGTCCCTGAGGTTCAGTTTATGTTTTTTAGTCTACTCTTTTTCTGTTGACCAGATTAAGTTATTTCTATTGTTCTACTTCTGCTTCATTGATTCTTTCCTCTGTCTCCTCCATTATGTTGGTGAGTTTTCTTATTATTGCATTTTGCAGTTCTGAATCTTTGATTTGATTCTTCCTGGTATCGTCTATTTCTTTGCTGGGTCTTTCTAATTTTTTCATTTATTATAAGTGTGTTCATAATTGCTTGTTGAAGCATTTTTATGATGGGTACTTTAAAATATTTGTCGGATAATTTCTAAAATTTCTGTCACCTCCGTGTTAGCTTCTCTTGATAGCCTTAGTTCATTCAGAGTATTTTTTAATTGAAATGTGGATATCTTGGATATTATGTTGTAAGACTAGATCTCAATTAAACCTTCTACTTTGGCTCATTGCTCTGACACTGTTTTGACAGGAGAAGGGACAGAAGCTTAGGTCCCTCACTTAGCCGTGCTGACACTTGAGGTGGGAAGGGTTTTTCATTTAGGCTGGGAGACAGTAGGAGCTCCTGCTCCCCAGGCATCCCTCACAGATACCACCATGGCTGAGGTGGGTAGAAGGCTTTGTTACTACTCCCAAGTGGCTTTCTCCAGCCTCTGCAGGGGCAGAGAACTGGCCTCATTACTGCTGGGCATTGGTAAAAGCCCAGATTTTCTATAGGACTTCCATTGATACCACCCAGTTAGGGAGGGGAAAGCAGCCTTGTGACTACAGAGAGGCCTGCAGTCTGGATTGCCCATGTGGTCTCCCCTAATCCTGCATTGGTAGGATAGGAGGGGTCTTCCTACTTCCCAGCAGGGATGAGGTCCCGGCTTCTGGGTGGACCTCTTAGACACCACAGCTTGACGGGGGGGAAGGGGGAGGCTTGGCTCCCTACTCTTTACTACTGTCCTAGGGAGTGGGGCTACAGGTTTTGTTTTATTTATTCTTCTGTGTCATCATTGCTGTTATTATTGTTTTCATATAGTGATGGCTAAAGAAGAACAGATAGTATTGTCTTAAAATTTTCTATCTTGCTAGGCTACCTTTTTCCTGGTCCTTTGGCTAGAGAGAGTAGGCTTCTGTAGAGCTTTTTAAAAATCTGTGTTCACTGGCCTTTTCTAAGTCATAGACTTCTTCACTACCAAGTCTGGTTTATATGAGACCAAATAAACAAATCGAAAAACAAAAATACCACATAATTCACCCTAGATCCTTCCTTGAGTTCCTTGAGTTCCAAGGTTCCTAGCTGGTCTGCCTTCCTTCCACTTTCCAGACTCTTCTTATTATATATATATATAATATATATAAAAAATACATATATTTCTTATTTTATATATATATAAAATTTCAGACTCTTCTTATTTTATATATATATAAAATATATGTTATGTTATTATATATGAAACATATCAGTTTTATATATATATAAAAACATACATAACAGTCTTCTTATGTTATATATAAACATATCTATATCTATCTATATACATATATACATATATGTATGTAGTCACAAGGCAGCCCTCCCCTCTCCAGTTGGATGGTATCAAGGGAAGTCCTGCAGAAAATGAGGACTTTTACTAATGCCCATATTTTAATTGTACTTAGGAGGAGGAATAGGGAAATGTAACCCTCCTACTACTTCAGTTTCCTGGAAACACAAGTGTAAAATACAGTATTTTACACTTGCTCTTAGCCAAAAGGCTGACAAATGATTAAAAATACAATATTTTAAACACTAAGGTTGTCACATTTTAAATATTACAATTGAATGTTTTAAAATACTTACCAAAAGGCTTTGGTTTCCTTCTTATCTATTAGCTTCTAAGTGGATTTCTGGGACATACAATCATAATTTGGTTTGTGGATACAAAAAAGAACTTTAATCTGATTTAGTTATAGAGAAAAAATATAATTTCCTTTCAGTCAGTAATGATATCAAGATGATATGTAATTCCTTATCAGGTGAATGAGATGTGAACAAATCATATTAGATGCGTGAAGGTGAAAAGATGAAGAAAAATGAAAAGATTTAGATTTCACTCTGCTTTGAATGCCAAAGACTAAAACAACTGGAATATTTTGTATTTTCACAAGTGGATAATTGTGTGTTTGCCTAGTAAAATGTCATATGTACCATCTATTATTATTATAACCATCTTTAAGTAATGAACAAAATCAAATCATTCCATGTAAATTGCAAGTATTCAGACCTACTATCACAACACAAGTCTCTATGTTGTGCTTTGGGCTTTATGCCCCATTATTTCCCTTCATAAAGCCCAAACTCCTCCAGAATGGGGTATAAACATAATCCATAGCTTCTCACCTCTTTTCTGAGTTATGCTTAGAATATTTCCTCTCCACTCTCCACCTCTCTCCTTTCCTCCCTTCATTCCCTTTCAAAACCCTACCATCTTTCAAAGTCTAACTCAGAAGTGGCAACCTCCATCCTACTCGGGGAGTGTGTTGCCCATTCTTGGCAATAAATGAATGGCCAAAGAATGGCAACAAATTAATGGCCAAAGAATGATTTAGAATCACTCACAGTACAAGGCAGAGTAGGATGGAGAAGGAGGAGGTGTGGAGCATTAGTATTCTTTGTTGACACTATAGAGAATGACTTAAGGCATGGAGGAGGAAAACCACCTGATATATGTCAGCAAACTACAAAGAGCTTACTGCTGTCATCAATCACTTTTAACAAGGAGTGGTGGAAATGAAGCTAAAAAGGAAGCCAAGTATCACATCCAGAAGGATTTTTACTTTGTGAAAACAAATATTTTGGTATGTGGTACTCCTTAAGCATGGATGTAGAAAAAAGTAGCATAATTAGATTTCCTATGCACTCAAAATCCACTGCTCATGGCCCTAATCTGCCTTCACAGTGTAAAATCCCCAAACCCTCATCAGATGTTTAACTACTGACCCTTTTCTGAACAAAATCCATACCTTGCCCACTAGATGATCTCATTGTGAAAAAGCAAGTCTCACTTTAATTCTCATCTACAAAAATACAAATAACATTTTTCCAAGGAGGTTGTATCCAGTTTATTATTTGTCACTTAGTAGACATACAATATTTTTCCTTCCTCCTCGTAATTCATCTAAATCTATTGATATCTCAAATTATAATTACATGCATATGTATCCCTGGCATAACACTGCAAACTCCTTAAGGCTAGAACTAAATCAGAAACAGTGACTCTAACTGGGGACAATTTTGCCATTTAAGGGACATAGGGCAATGTTTGGAGACACTTTCAGTTGACTGTCTTAATGTATAACCATCCCCAGAAAACGAATTGCCCAATTCAAAATGGCAAACCCTGGTTCATTTCATCTTTGTAGCCCAGGTAGCAATTAGCAAAGGTGCACATTGTAGCACGCATTCAGAATTGTTAGAAATGTATTGAAATTCCTTGTCTGCAGGTAAATTTCATAAATTGATGTTAGGGAGATAAAATTAAATTAGAAATTTATATAGTGTAGGAAAATTGGAAGAGAGAAGAGTTCATGAAATTTGATTAATTTCAGGGAAAAAAGTTTCCATTTGTGTTTAAAGATGACCAAATTTAAAGCTCAAGTTCTCTTAATCAGCAAGCTTTTGTAACAAAATGCAGGAGGATTTACTTTTATATCAAAGGAGCTCCTCTGATGGTTAAACAATGCAACTGAATACAATTAAAGGATCACTAGTAAGCAGAATACAATGCCTTAGCTACATTCTGGGACAGTAGACTTAACAACCTAAAATCTAGTGGCACTTCAACAAGAAGTTTGAACTTATTGGCCCTGAATCTCAGAATTTATCACTGCTTGCAACCAAGATTTTCATTCTGAAAAACTGAAGTGATAAAAAGCAAAAGAGAAGCTTGTGATTGGGGAAAAAATGCTTTGCAAATATTTTAACAAGTATCAAAACTGAAATGAAGAGCTAGACTATTGATAAATGCATAACACTTAACCGCATATAGTAAGGACTTAACGCAGAGGAAGAGACAAAAGTAAAAGCAGTACGCAAGTGATTTAACCAAATCCCAAAATCTCTTCACCTAGCCACAGCCACATCTAGTACCTGGGACAAACAACCCATGGGACTGGGTCATGCCAGGAAAAGAGCATTTTCGTGGGTCCTGGTGGATACGACTAAGAAGTAATAGTGCGGTCTTTATTTTTCCAGTGCCCATGACAATGGTCAAATCACTACATGGTTTTGTTTGGTTAAATCAAACTCTTTGCAAAAGCTAAATAGGAGACACTGGTCTTTAACTCTGAATTCTAAAAATAAGTCTCCTAAAAACAATCATCTGGTCACTCTACTAAATAAGGAACCAGTTCTTACTATCACTACTTTATTTCCAACATTAACATAAAATTCAAAGAGAAACAGGCTGATTTGATGATTTTTCTAAAACATTTTTTTATCCAATTCATTATTTAATAAAAGAACTAATAAGAGGATAAAATAGATTCCAAGAGCATTTGAGGAACAAGAGAATATGTGCATAGTCTATCAGAAAAATCATTAAAAGAATGATAGAATAAGATGGGTTGGTTGGATATAAAATAGTGGGCTCACATAACAACAACATTTAAAGTTCTCTTTCCTATGTGACAGAAATATACAGCTTAACATATAATTACACAGTGTCTAGTCTCTAACCAAACAGGAAACAGTAACGTTAAACATGGGTAATTGAATTTTTTTAAAGAAAACTAATTCTACTAATGCTACATAAAACATCAGTCATATTCATATTTAGCTCTCTACAGTATGTACTTGTTAAGATACAACATTTGGGGAGGGAAGGGCAAGAAGTATGCCCCTGAACCTGTTGGATAGGTCTTCTTCCCCAGCTATGCCTTCCCAAGGGCATTTACTGCTGCCTCCTCTTCTTTCCAGTATGACCACTGTTTTATTGCAGAGGATTCCTCTTTGGAAGATAGTCAGAATCTGCCAGAAAGTGCTTTCTCTCTCAGATCCAAATTACAGAATTTCTGAAGTTCTTTTTCACTGGATCCTGTCCATCTACAAATAGTTTTGTTGAATCTGCTAGTGTACCCTCTACTTAAAATCTCCCACTCATATCCTCCATAAGGTCATTACGTGACACCTAATGAAAAACAACTTCATTAGGCTTATCAGAACAGCGTCTTTTTCCCCCTGTGCTAGAGCTTTCTGATTGAGGGCAGCAGTCTGTCCCCTTCTCCTCACTAAATATTATTGTGTGAGGTCAATACTCAGGCAGGTCAATCCTGTCTTAAATGTCATTGAGAATAGTCTTCATCACTATTCTGCATACATACCTCTAAGGATTCCCTCAAAATGGAGTATTTTTGTAAAGAACAAAAGAGTTGTCCTTATTAAGAAATTATATTAACTGTTTCCTCTGCCCACTCTTCAAACTTGGAGGAAATAAACATTATACTGATATTAAGGCATACAAAACCATTCAATCTAAGGGGTTAGATATCAGATGACTTTGCTGTGTGCTTTTGCAGGTACCATTTCATGAGAAAATACTTCACTGACCACAGGGACCTTTTTGTATCAATAGTATGTTTCAGAAAGGATGGTGAATGTGTGCAATCCCAAATTCAATATGCTAATGATGTTCCTTGCTTATAGGTGTCTACCTCATTGTTTCTCTGTTATATACCAGATTAATTTTGTTCAGCATGCCCTGGTGCCTGGTTCAAACAAGAGTTTTCTTTTACTTACAAAGAGTCCATACAACATACCACGGAATCTCCTTAACATTCTTCTTATGGTCTCTGGGAATCTAATTTTAAAATCTTAGGCTCCCAGCTAATGAAAAGTAAATCAAAGTTGATTGGCACAAATGAAACTGTTAACCCATTAATGAATAGCTAAAGTTATTTTTTTCTGCACCTAAAATTATTTGTATTAGATTGTCCAGCAGTTAACAAATCTTACACACAGAAGCAGATCAGAGAAAAACAGAGCACTATTTTTTTTTTTTGGTGAGACAGATCAACATCATTTGAATCAAGAATCCACGCTGGAGTAGAGATCTAGTCTGATGAACCATTTTCAAGCCCTGAGTCTTGTTTTAAACTCCTAATTTTGAAAGTCCACTCCCTGGTAAGGTCTAATTTTGTTGCCTTTGCCTGATATCTAAAGAATCTCTGTTTTGTTTCAGCTGGCAGGGTTCATCTACGCCTGTTATGTTGTGAAATGTATAACTGAAGAAGAGGACAGCTGTAAGTATTAAAGCTCTATTCTGTTTCTTTCAAGTTCCAGACATCTTCTTTATTGCATCCTACCTAGCCTTCCCATTCCTCAGACGAGATCCCACAGCATAGCATTACAATGGGAAATAAGCCTTTTGTGCCATCTAGCTAAAATGTTTCTCATAAAAATAACCAGCATATTGAAGAAATGATGCATCCATTTTGGAAACATGTTACTTTTTTCATGGAAAGATATTTTTGAAATCTATTCCTCTTATAACAATTCTGATAGCAAATATAAAGGTAATAATGGAGATGGAAGTGATCTGAAATGTGGTTAACTTGATCGTTCTCTTTTTATAAGCTATTTGTTTGGTGTTGTAACTAATTGGTTTTACTCAAGACTATAAATTCTAAAAAATCAGCAATTTCTAGTAATTACTAAATTTTTTCACAAAAACTGACTTTGGATTTATTCAGAGAATTTGTCTCTGGAAAATCAAATGTTTCTATGTCCTTTCTCTTGCTACCGATTGATATAAGGTGGCTAGAACTGATCCAGAGTTTAGAATGTGGTACCATCTTACAAGTCTCAAAAAGGCTCCATCATATTCCACTCTTCCAGCCACAGAGGATAGAAGGTTTCAATCCTTCTGTGCCCCATAACGATCTGAAATAGGAGGACTACAAAAAGTTTTTCTCTTCTGTCTGGGTACTATCATGGATAATTGTTTATGTAGGTTAGAGGACCGATCAGAATCAGGAATCTATTTTCTTGGTTTCCAAAAATATTTATAATAGTGGGCTTTTGACAATGGGAAAAGAGAAAAGTGATAAAACCTTAATGATTCGAGGAAAACAACAAAAGAGAAATATATATATAGGCATATATATATATATATTTTTTTTCCTTTCCAATTATATTAGAAAGAAATAGGACTAATTTAGAGGAGGCACTTTTTTAAAATTATACTCATACATGATATAAAGTCAGAAATATGGTATACAATTTATATTATTTTGTGTGTCACAAAAATGGTGGTCCCTTCACTAAATAAGGTTTTTTTCCCAACACTCTTGAATGCATCAAGTGCTAGTCAGACTTTGGACATTTTAAGATGAATCATATGGTATATTTTACCTCTACAGACTTGCCTACTAGTAGGCAAAATCAAATCATGTGAACAAATATGCATAATGAAACTCTGTAGACTATATAGTGGGTAAAGAAACAAAAGAAATCAGGAAACTTTCCATAAAGGAGGAAACTCTTGAGGTCAGTCTTGAAAGGTAAATAGATATTTATTGGATAGCTGGTATGAAAGTGAGCTGGTCCCAGGAGAAAGGGGGAAAAGTACAAAGGCATACCACAACTAGACTAATGCTACTGAATTGTGTCCCCTGCTAGAGGCAGACACTCGGAGAAAATTGGAAAAGCAAGCACAGATGAGACTGTACAAAAATGTGTATGAAAAATTATTAGTTTATATACAGGTAATTGGCAGGTAATTTATAATTGCATGATCAGGAATGTACTTTACAAAAATTATGTTGGCATCAATATGATGGGGAGATTTGGGAAGGGAAGAGATTAGGGCAAGGAAGCCTAATTAAGACTCCATGAAAATGATTGTCATCAGGGATGATGAGGCTCTGGATTCAGGCCAGTGTTGGAGATAGAGAGGATACATATGACTTGAGACATGCTACAGTGCTGTGCTCAGTGGGCTTTGGGTGGGTGCTGCGTTAAGGAAAAGGAGACACAGACTCCTGAGTGTCTCATGGCATGAATGAGAGGAGGGAAATACTACTTGAGAAGTAGAGTAGGAATCAGATCAAGTTGAGCTTAAGATACCTAATGACTATACAGAAGAAGATACATACTAAACACTTGTCTTCCACCCAAAAGATTTTTTTAAAGAGTAGGAAGGGCAAAAGATCTCTGAATTTTTAAATGTATGGACTCCACAAACTACATAATTTCATTCAGATATTCCCTTCAATGTCTATATACCAAATCCTTGATGAAGGGAAAGTCCACAGTTAATTTTCATAGGGAAGCTGGGCTTTCTGTAGACTATGTTTGATTTCATTTCCCAATGATGCCAGCGCATGTTTATCTTCAAACACTTACTAACGTCCCAGGTCTCCTGCATGGACAATCAGTATTCTCCAGGATGGTCCCTCTCAGAGAGAGTCCTAGAAATGCTAGCTCCACAAAACATGCTGTTCAAAAAAGTTTACAAAGCCAAGTAAGTCTGACACTGACAATTTGGAATATACCTTTACATTTTAACATCTGTTAGAGTACAGCAATAAAGAAATATACCTGTGTTTTCCTAATCCACAGTTTTGTTTTAGCTTGAGCAAGCTGTAGTGAGGCCAGACGCATACCAAAAAGAGAATTCAGAAAACAGTTTCACAGTTGAACTATACTCATAGTTCCCTGAAGTATGCAGAGACAAGCCTGACAGGGGCACTCAGGAGAAGGAACAGGGTCATCATAAAGCAGGAGTGGGAAGGCAGAGGGAAAGAAACATTTATTGTGGTGATAAGCAGACTTAGGATAGGCCAGCCTGTCCTAAGGTGGCGCCCCATGAAAGTCATGTTCACTGTAACTGTTAGAGCAAGGGCTATCTAAAGTCTCCAGGTATTTTGGGTAATCGAGAGTTTACTTGAGAATACCTACTGACCATTTTGTAGATGTTAAAACATTAATTTACAGAAATTTAAAGTATGGTTAATACAAGTCTCCCAAAATATTTGACCACACAACCCTTTTTTCATAAATAATCTTAATATTATAGAGAATTAGAATTCCAGGGAATTTACCTTAATGAATTCTATCCTAGATCAAGATGGAGCCAGAGCAATGTAAATACAAGGATACTTGAATTCATCCATGTCTTTTGGAAGATCAAGTTTATCTCTCAAGTATCCAATAAGATTTTTTCTGAAAGACTCCAAAAATAACGTCTTTATGTGTATTTTGATCACAATACTTTATTTGCTTTTGTTAGTCCACAATACAAAGTTCTCATAGATAAGTTTACTGAGTTTAGTCTTATTGCTCAGTGGGAAGATAGAAAGTTTAAAAAACCTTTTTATATCCAAGTAGACTGACATGTGATATTCATGGGATTAGGAAGCATCCTGGAGAAGATGCTCATATGGGCTGGTTCCCTGTCCAGTGGTCTTTGATGGCTTCCAGTTTTGCCTGTGATCATTCACACACATTCAAACAATCATTGCCTTGGTCACTTGTCTATATGGTCATTTCTAGACACTGCCTGGTTATGTGACTTCCACTACTAGAAAGAAGGTAGTCATGTCATATAGAAAATTATCAACGTTTAAAGAGTTTGGTGAAAGTAAAAAACAAAAATGCACTCAAAAGGAAAACTCTGGAACAGGTTGAATGTATATGTAAAGACTGAGAGGATCTCTATGTGTCTATTTTTACCTAGTACACATTTGCAATGAAGCATCTTGATGGCAGTGTAGTGGCAGGAATAGGTGTTATCTGTCTGCTTGCCAAAGTGGTTGTTTCCATCCCTAAGAGCCTTATGAGGACAGAGGATAATTTTGATTCTGTAAGGTGCTGAGAATGGACTATGCAGATAAGAACCCAATTATGGCAACTGGACAAAAAAAGTATTCTTGAAGTCAATATGATATTAAGCCAGCTATTTGCTCATTTCTGATACTTCAGATCTTACAGCAACAAGTACACCCAGGGAGCCCCAGAGAAAAGAGGCAGAAACATCCAGGGAGCAAAGGAGAGTGAGCAAAGACTCAATCTTAGACTCCATGAAATGGCAAAAAGTCATCATTGTAATTAAGGCAGTCAGACCAGGCACATCAAATGCCTGAGAATTTTTTACCTTATTTCTCATTTTAAACAATATCTCATTACCCTTTCTAGATCCCAGTTTGATTAATACTTGTACAGACACTGGCTTAGTCCATCTGGGTTGCTATAAACAAACTGCCATAAATGGAGTGACTTACGAACAGTAGCAATTTATGTCTCACAGGTCTGGAGGCTGTAAAGTCCAAGAACAAGGTGCCAACAGACTTTGTGTCTGTTTCCAGGCTCATTTCCAGGCTGATAGGTGGTGCCTTCTCTCTGTACCATCACACAGTGAAAAAGGGACAACACAGTTCTCTGGGGCCTCTTTTATAAGCCCCTAGTTCCATTTATGAGCACTCTACTCTCATGACCTGACCACCTCCTGAAGGCCCTGCCTCCTAACAAATACTATCACACTGGTGATGAAGTTTCAATGTATGAACTTGGGGGAAGTACAAACATTTACTTCATGGCAGACATTTTAATACAAAGGTATTTGTTTTGTTTTGTTTTCCCAGTGAAAAGGTCTGGACCTTGAAGTTTATATCTGTGACCCATTAGTTTTCAGTGCCAGAGCCACAGCCTGGCAGGTTGCCTGGCTGTGCAAATTCACAGGACAATACTGCCATCTTCTGTGCCCACCAGGAGAAGACAGCAACTCAGAGCAGATGTCCCAAATAGGAGATGAGTACTCTCCTTCCCCGTGGATTAGTTGGTGAAAGCTGCCATAACAACATATCCACACACTAGGCATCTTTAAAAAACAGAGATTTATTTTCTCATGGTTCTGGAGGCTGGAAGTCCAAGATTAAGGTGTTTGCAGTTTGGATTTATCCTGAATCCTCCATCCATGGCTTGAAGACTACACCTTTTTGCTGTGTCCTCACAACTTTTTCTCTTTCACCGGTCCTATTGGAGTAGGACAGCAGAGCCCTATCCTTATGACCTCATTTAACCTTAATAACTTCTTTATTAAAGGGCCATCTCCAAATATAATCACACAGAGGATTGTGTCTTGGAATGCGGGGAAGGGTGGGGGGAGAGAGACAATTCAGTCCATCACACGCCAGACCCAAACACAGGTACATGCACCATGTGGTCCCTGCACACTTGAAAGTATCTATGGGGCACAGGGTGCCCCCAGTCACACGCCCGTCAAACACCTGTAGGCAGGAGGCTTCGGGGCTGTAGCTATGGGGCCAGCTCCATGCTCAGTTCCCCCCCACCTCCCAGGAGTTTCCACTCGCCATCTCCTGCTGTGGGGCGATCCGCCTTCAGATGAGTAGCTCCTCAGCAGGAAAAAAGCTGGGACCCTGCTCCAGAGGGTGTGCCTAGACCCGGGAACCCTGTCTGAGTGGGGCAACCTTCACAACATACTTTTATCTATTTGTTCAGGCAAAGGCAGAGCTCTGTCTTAGGAGAAAAGGCTTTCTCCGGGAGAGCAGGCAGCTCGCTGTGCTGGCTTTGTGGCAGGGCCAGTCGCTGTCTCATCTGTCACCAGCCGTGCACAGTGTTCCTTGTGGCCTCCAGTCTTTTCTATTCCCTTCTTGTTGTTCTATTTTACAATACTCTGTGAAAAATATAAAATGTTCGGAGATTCCTGTTCGGGTGTGCCTTTTATCATCAATGTCGCTCTTCTCTGTCACATCATCCTCAGCCCTCCTGCACCGCAGTCAGGAGTCTCCTTCACAGTAATAGAACTCAGAATTCCCCTCTCTGCTTCATTAACATTGTTAGATGTGACAGTTAAAAGGAAGACATGCAGCCATGGAAAATATCACTAATCCACGATAGGGGAAAAAATCATCATGTGATTTCTCAATTTTTATTATGTATTCTTCTAAATCTTTAGCTAAACAGTTAAACTACACTAAATATTGTTCCTCCAACAAATGGGTGCATTTCTCTAAGTAGTCACTCTAGTTCCTAAAAGAGATTCAAATAATTTGCAAATGTTATTAAATATTGAAATCATATGGAGAAAGATGTAGAATGTCATCTTAAAACTCATATCCCAAGGCAATTATTTTGAAAGCAATATTGAAACGTGAATTCTAGATGCTTAAATGTGGAGTTAGACACAGGCGCGTTCCCACAATGGAAGCATAAATGCATAAAAACCTGTCCTGAATTCTTCAAAATCAGCTGGCCTTGGGATAATGGTCACAATTGATTTATTGACTCTTTCATTTGAAAAGAAAACCGCAGGAAATTATTCACATCCCTGAGGCTAATAATTTTCTATTATTTGAGTTTTCTTCTAAAGCCAGCTGGCCTACACTTCCATGTAGTCCACTCCATCCTGTATGGTTTGATCACGTCTAGAGTTTGGTAGGGTCACCAGATTTGAATGCAGTTCTTTGAGTCCATACTTCCACCTATGGGACACGGAGTACTCCCCCTGGGGAAAATATACTTACTTCTTCCTGTTTATAAAGGAATGTGTGTTTGCTGCAGAAAGATAGGAAATACAAATAAACAAAAAATGAAAATTAAAATGACCCCATAATTTTGGGTTTTGGATCTCAGTTACCATTTTGACATATTATGTCTCCTGATAGTCTTGTCTTTCTTCCTTTCTTCCTTCTTTATATCTTTTTCCTTATGTTTCTTTATATCTTCTTCCTTCCTTCCCTTTTTTAAACTATGTCTTTCTATCTGTCTATCTATTATATATCTATCATTCTTCCCATCTTGTTGTTAGGCCCGTATCATACATTCTCTTTGGTAACCTGAGCTTGCTTTCTTATTGTTTATAACTACTCTTGAAACTAACCTAACCTCTTCAAAAAAGTACCATGCTCTTGGGTGCCAGGTTGACCCGTAGCGTTGGAAGAAGGATCTGTCTATTTTAACTTATTGAATATTATGCTTAAGCAATCAAATATATTTTATCATTAGTATCATATTGTTTTCTCTTTATAACATTTCTTTCAGGAATTTGAAAGTAACTAAGGAAAATCATCTTGTCCATATCTGCCAGCTTCCCACCAAACCAAAACTTGCCATTTCTTTCCCCATCTCTGAACAGGATCACATATTATTAAAGCCTGAAGTTCCAGACTTTGAATGCTTCTAATCTCTAGCTATGCCCAGCCGAATCCATGGGGGGCCCAAGCGAAAGGAGGTGTCACTTTGTACTTTCCCTACAATGCTTCCTCCAAAGCACAGAAGCTCTGCATGTACTTAATTATATACCTATTCTGATAAAGATTTTGTTAAACCATGAATTCTGCAGAGTTTAAAATTATAGAAAACTGCCTACTGTTCTATTTCAACACTTTAATTTTATAGACTCTTAAAGATTAAATGAGTCATTGAGAGACTTGCCTAAAGTCACTGAGCTCATTGGGGAACTTCCAACATCCAAATATCATAATACTGAATCCCTCAAGATGAAAGAGGATTAGGAGATGCCATCAGGGTCCACACCTGTCTTTCTCCCTGTGTGTCCTCAGCTTGCAGAGCCGCCCCAACCTGGAGGAGGGCTCAGAAAGTGTTTGGGAAATAAATGAATGAATCCACTGGGTCTCCACAAAACAATTTTGAGCCATGTGGAAACTGCTAAGGAAATTTGACATCTCCTTAGACTTCAGTTTATTATAAGTAAATGAATAACCAATCAGAATAAAGCACCTTTGTCATTGTCAGAACAAATTGAAGAAAAGGAAAAAAGATGCATTGCCATGTATAAAATTGAATAAGTAATCATTACCTGAGACAAATGACCTACATATGCCTATGCCCCTTGTCAATCACGCAAGTTCCTCTCAGTGACCTTCTCTAAGAGTGACACATCACCATTTTCAGTCTCCCCAAACTAGCCATCACTGGTCTCTTTTTCAGTCTACTATTAAATTGCTCCCTCTTGTGGTTAGATGGGAGAAAACACGGGAGCTCTATTTTTTTTTTAATTTTAATAATATAAATTTTATATTTATAAACCCAATATAGCCGAATTACTTTTATTTTAATTTTTTAATTATTTACTTTAAAATTTGGGTATTCAGCCCAAAACTGAGTCTGATTCTTCAACAATCACTTTTTTCCCCTTCTCTCATAATATGTCCTGTATTATACTACATTGCTTTTCATTGGCACATTCATACACAAGCACACACTGCTCATCTTTAAAGAATCTAATGCTTCCAAATAAAAAATATGAGGGGAAATAAATTAATCCATTATCAAACCTCTGTTGATTCAGAACAATCAGGACATTGTTTCTAAAAAACAATATAGAGGTGAAGATATTCAAATAAGCAGAGGAGAGTGTCTAACTGGCTCGCAATAGAAGATATACACGGTATTTTGCAGAAAATACTCTTGGCAGGATGAACTGACGTTATCTGGTTGATAAAAAATATTCAGGTTGTTTTAATCAGGCTTAAGAGAAAAGAAAGCCAGAGCGTATGAACCGAAGGAGGAAAAAGTGGTGACATTTACAGAAATGATCGAAAGAAAAATCCTCTATTTTGATGAGTCTGCTTCTCCCATTTACGCAGACACCCAGGCTCCCTGTAACCGGTGTTCCGTCCATACTCCCTCACCAGGTCTCTCTCTGCATGCACGGACAATGACGTGAGAAAGAAAGCAGCCTAAGGGGCAGAAAAGTGGGATGATTTTAGCGCCAGGATGTGGACGTACATACTCACAAAATAAAGTTGCTGAGATCCCTCAGTCCCACCTACGGAGAATTAATGAGAGTGGAGCAAAGAGCTGGCACAGGAAGCCAAAGCCTCTCCGGAAGGCTCCAAACCACAGGCGTGCTCATAAGACATTTAGTCTTCTGATGAATGATGTTGGCTGGTGCTTCTCATGACCAGTTGTGCTTTTGTTTTGAAGAAACCGCTAATAAAAACAGAAGGCTGGGCTCAGTGATCTCCCTTTTAACAGCAGGAGGACTAGAAAACTGCATCTCGAAGAATGGCCACCAAGTATGCAGAAAGGAACATCTAAGTGATCCTAGCACTCTGGGAGGCCGAGGCAGTTGGATTGCTTGAGCTCACGAGTTCAAGACCAGCTTCAGCAAGAGCGAGACCCCCATCTCTACTAAAAAACAGAAAATACTGAGGCAAGAGGATCGCTTGAGCCCAAGTTGGAGGTTGCTGTGAACTATGACACCACAGCACTCTATCCAGGGTGACAGCTTGAGACTCTTTCTCAAAAAAAAAAAAAAAAAAGAAAGAAAGGAAAAAGAAAAAAGAACCGTCTGAGTGAAGCAGCCTTCTACCATTGAAAGAAGACCTTGTAAATAAGCAGGCTCGGGTGACCCTTCAATCCTGTGTGACATTTAAATGAGTCTGCTCCAGCAGAAAATACTCAGGAGGGCCTCCCCGGTGATTAGTCGGCATTGTGTGGCAGGGAGCTCAAGAGAAACAAACTTAAAGCTCACAGGAGGAACAGTTTGTTTAAATAATAGAAAGTAATTAGGCTGCAGACAAAAATCAGTGATGGCATTTTATAATTATGATTAATTTAAAGGTTAATTTCCTTTGGTGCTAAAATCTTATTTAAAACATTTACCAGGAAAGGAAATTAGGATGTTACTATCAAGAGGCATAGAGTGCATCTGGGAATCCATGCCTATTATCACTCGAAAATTAGGTTAGGTCCGAAGTGGTAATTTCAGTTCATTTTTGTATAAAATAGATGGTGGCCAGACCTCAAAGTCAGCAGGGTTGGCTGGGGCAGGCAGTGCAACTTTTGCGTTTATTTCTTTGTTTGTTTGTTTGTTTACAGGCTTAATTGCAAATGCTTTCTACAAAGAAGCCTACTTTATACATGAACAATGACACAAAAAGAAAATTGGATATGGATTGCTGCCTTTGTAACTAATGAAGTTGATGTTAAAGGAATTCCCAAGAGTGGAGCAGCAAAGGGAGGCACACAGTCACACATCCGTACACCCAGACACCTTCGCCACTCGATTAAATTGAATGGGGGACAGTATTTCTGTTGGCTCCGAACCTGTCAACCCTGTTCCGCTCTTCCAGGCCCCACCTTTTCCATCCCTCTTTTTTCCCATTGAGAATTGTCATGCCTAGGTTTCCAGTTGCCATGTATATCCTGCAGCTCACCTTTTTAGAAACTCGCTTAGTAAAATCAATGCATAATAGAAAAAGCCAGAGGGAAATAACTCCTTTGCTGCATTTTTTCCCATTCATGATGCTTTTCTGGATTTGCTCATTTTTAATATTTTATTGCTACCGTAGTTATGTAAATCTTTTGTAAATTTCCTCGAAATATGGAGATTGTGCAGAAGCATAAATATTACAAACAGTATTAGCAATCACCTAATTATAATCCCCTAATCTTGCAATGGAGAAAAGGAGCACTGGAATTGACCTGTTAAAGGCCAACAACCATTTAGAGGCAGAAGTGGGCACAGAACTTAAGAGTCCAGATTCTAAGTATCTTTCCACACCACTTCCCCGTGATACCTGAGATAGATTCTTGCAACAAGTAATTATGGAGAGCCACTCTGTGGTGGGCTGTGTGTTAGCCACAAGGGAGGAAGCAGGGAACCAAAAAGAAGAACTGTCTTTGCTTTCATGGTACCTACTTTCCAGCACACAATTCATACTCTCCCCGCAAATAAAAGGAATTGCAATAAAACATGGTGAGAGTTTCAGACATGGAAAGGAGGGGGTGCTGTGGGCATGACAGCAAAAAAAAATCTCATGTAGTTTAGAAGACAATGAAATTCTTCCTTGAGGACATGACGTTTCAGCTGAAACCTAAAGGATAAATCAGAAGGCTGCATAGAATTTAACAAAACTTAGAGTTCTTTTTCAAGGAGGATTACTTTTCGGATTCATAATGACCATAAGGACACAATAATTCAACCAGGTATAATCTTAAGTGCTTTTGATGAGCTCGATCTAACAAGCCTAATTTCAACTTTGCCATGTGCCAGTAAGCATGTTAGAATAACCACTGGACATTCTCTTTCCTGAAACTGCTGTTGTTGCTCTAAAAGATGATTAATTTAGGCATAGGAGTTTTTTGATTTTCCTTTCTCAAGGCTGCAAAATGATACAAAGATTATGTTAGCAAAAATTACGAGGTGAAGAATATTTCTCTAATAGGTGATCATAGCATGCATGTTTTATTTTTATTTCCCTAAAAATGCATACCTTAATGTACCCACTATCCTAATTAAAATTCCTGCATGTAAATGGGCTGCGCATTCTAAATATATCCTGGATGTCACCTGAGAAGACATGACATACCCAGTCATGTCTAACGCGCTCACCTGAAGCTTGTAACAACTGCTTCCTCCAGTTTCATCTGAAAAGCATGTCACAGATAATTGAAAGCAATTCCACCACGGGAGAACAAGACCAAGACTGGTAAACCGGATCCATCAGAATGGCACGGCCTAAAGTCAGGCCAGGCACATCAAAAGTGAAGTTGGTTTGGTTATTTCATCACAATCTGCATGCTTCTCCACATCAAAGACATGCGAATACAAAATTTTCTGACTTGAGCGTTGTCATTTCTTCACCTTCTCAGCTCTTACCCTCTTGTCATCACGGGGTCAGCTGCCCACACAACCGGAAAGCTCCTTCAGCCGACATACATGCAAAAGCCTCAGAAACCACGGCCAGGAGTGTTCCATCCTCTCTCTGTCACGTCTGATGTGATGCCCGAAAGTATTTGAAGTGTGGAAGTCAGCTCTGTGTGCTTTTCTTTTATACCTACCGTCACTTCATCTGCCCCTTTCATTTGCTTGATTGGAAAGACCACACTTGATCACCTTCAGGAGAAGGCAGCTTCTCTGGGATCGCCAATTCTGAAATCCTCGGCCTTCCTGTAAACCCCTCTCTTCGCTTTCTCCTCATCCTCCTGCCTCTCTTTCAGAGAAATTAAATTCCTCTCTCTTATTTGGAAGCTCCCTCCCCTGGAGACCATGTCTCTCTCAGGGACCTCCCTGCTCGTTGTCAATCTCCAGGCCTAGCGAAGGCGGCCATGGCCTCCTTGGGGCTCCTTCCTCGCTTGCACTGCCTTTACGCCTGGGTTTTCAATCATCCGTGCCTGGTGACACACAGATTCAACGTGGCCACTCTTAATTCTGGGTGGTCGTGCATTGCCAGAGAATGTCACAAAACCAGGCCACACGTGTGCTTGTCACCCTCACCCAGATGCTGTCTTCTTCACAACCAGGCTCACACTGTCCTGCTAACATGTGGCACCCTGGACACAGGACTTGTTCCAACCCTTTCCAGGCTCCTTAAAGCACATACTCAAACCTGAGAAAGTCAAAGATACCAAACATAAAATTTTATTTCTCCCGCAAACCTCAACACATCTCTATAAGGGAAAATTATGGTTTTGTCTCCTTGCAGTCCTGCCCAAATCTCAGAGGCATACGTAGGCTTCTCTGTAAAGGAATCCACCCACCGTGCTTTGACCTCATCCCCTTCTGCCCCATCCAGGACCCCAAGCCCTGCGCATCTTTATGTCATACTTGACCACTCCACTGGACAGCTCCTTTTTGCCTGCAGACAGGCTAAAGCCTCAAACACAACCCAGGACAGTCCTTCTGTTCTTTCTGATAAAATAGGTGGCTTCCAGGAGTATTTGAAACATGCAAATTCATTTCTGTCGAGTAACTTTTTAACACAAAATATCTTCCTTTTTCCTTCTTGTGTCACACAGGCTATTCCTCCTTCTTGTCACGACAGTTTACCAGCGAAATGAGGAGCTAAAGGGGTCTGTGGATCTACCCCGCTCCCCTCAGCTTCTGCTGGTGACTTCTGCACTTGAATTCTAGCAGAGTCTCATACAAAGTTCTCTTCTTTGAGCTTTCTCTCCATCTATTCAGCAGGCCTGAGAAATTCTAATTCTCAGTGAAGCTCCTAAATATTTATTTTAAAGCTTAATTCCGATCATTCCTTTTGAGCAAATCCTTTTCAAAAAGAGATGAGATTCCAAATCTACTCCATGTATTGTGATAAAAATCCTTCTAAGTTTTACACACACATGACATCTGATCCCCTCATTAACCCTATGAAGCTGAAATTGTTTTATCCTTCCTTTGCAGAGGAAGAAATTAAGGCTCAGAGCACTTGTGACCTGCTTATGGGTCCAATGCTGGTAAGGCACAACCTGATCCAAGGTCTCCTGACTCCAAAGCCCCCAGTCCTCAGGCTGCCTCCCAGCTTCCCCAGGAGGTATCAAGCAGTGGCACGATATAACTAGGACATATCTGGTACCAATCAGATCCTAGTTGGTCTCAGCAGAAAACCATCCTGTGTTACCTAAAATCTCACCTAAGGCATTGCCCTCACTGAGATTAGCAGAAATAAACAAGAGCAACAAGCAAGAATCATTACCAAGTAGAGCTTAACTTCATTTTCTATTAGGTCTTTAGAACCAAAATCTTAAAGTGGTTACTCAAACAACTTCTTACTAAAAAATATATATATATATATATTTTATTTATTATGATACCATTGTCCTTAACACTTTTCACTTTAATTTTTATAGCATATGTGAATGTATTTAAAATATTAAAGTTCTGCTTTTGATGTAAGTAAGAAGAAAACATGAAAAAAGGGACTCTAGAACCCTGAGAAATTACAATTGATGAACCAGATTAGGAAGTGAAGCACCTGCAGTGATTTAGATAATAAGTCTCATTTTATTCCTCGCGTGCTCTGCCTGCTGGAAGCCCTAGGTAGCACAACACTGTGGTGACCTTTCAGGTAACAAGATAAAGGACCCCTTCCTACCAAAGATTATGATTTCCTAATCAGAAGGAAAAAAACATCTCAGCATCCACCCAGAGATTTTAGCCCAGACTGAGTACACTACACTCACAGAGTCAGCTTGAATTGCTGCCCCCAAGTAAATCTGAGAGGGAGAGAAGTAGTTCTTTTCAATTTGGCCTATGGTTGATTATGTTCTTAATTCGTTTTGTGCAACTAGAAGTAAGCACCCTTGAAATTCACACTTGCAGACATAATGGAAAGACATTCTTATTTTCATGGGCCCACACACATTCTTTAACATCTTTCAATGGGTTCTTCTAAATATTTAGGCTTAGCTTTTTGTGAACTACTTTTTATGATTTCCCCTCATGGATTTTTCCGACTTCGTCTCCAAAAAAGAGTATGTTGACTAATGGCTGTGTCATCAATAATCAAGTGATGATTTTACACTACAATTCCTCACTGCCAGCATGTATTTTAAAAGGCAATTTTACATTTGCTAAACTTAGTGTTCATTATTAAAATCGCAAATAAAAGGAAGCCTCACAATAGGAAATATATTTTAGCAAGGAATACTTATTCAAAAGGGATTTTTTTGTTAAGAAAAATTTTTCTCAATAATAGGGAAGCATAAATTACCATTACCAAGTACCAAGTTAACTATTATTAATGTTATTAAATAATAGTTATTAAATTGATATGGCACTTTTCTAATTTAAAATAACATAACCGCCTATGCTTCCATATGTCAGTAGGTATAAATATAGCCATGTTGCAGATAGCAAAACTAAAGCCAAGCAAGAACATTGAACATTTGCAAAGAAAATAATGTTCCTTGGATTTCCTTTGGAGATGACAGATACTCTTATCATCTTTTTTTTTTTTTTTTTTGAGACAGTCTCACAATGCTGCCCTCAGTGGAGTGCTGTGGCATCACAGCTCACAGCAACCTCAAACTCTTGGGCTGAAGCAATTAGCTTGCCTCAGCCTCCCAAGTAACTGGGACTACAGGCTCCCACCACAACGCCCAGTTACTTTTTTGTTGTTGTTGTCATTGTTGTTTAGCAGGCCTGGGCTGGGTTCGAACCTGCCAGCCCTGGTGCATGTGGCCAGCTCCCTAACTACTGAGATGCAGGCAACGAGCCACATGCATGTCTCTTATATTGATTGGGTAATACTTTCCTGGGTCTGCAAATGCCCAAACTCATCAAATTGTATACTTTAAATATGCACAGTTTCTTTTTTATCAATTATAGCTCAAAAAAGCTCTTAAAAAATTCTGAGTTATCTTCAGAAAACCAAAAGCAAATCCTCCCAACACAGCAGAGATTATGCAAGTGTAAGTTTTATGTTGTCATCTACTCCCAAGTTGTGTGTCTCTACTAAGGGTCTTATGAACTGGCCAGAAAGAGACAATGTTTTTCCTACCAATTATCACCATTTGCAACACTCAGTAGCATTCATCAGTGAACATCCCTCTTACTTTATTCATGTTAATGCTGAAATATATCCTAACCTCTTTCTTTCTGCATCTCTTTGCCAAAAAAGATGGAGTGGTGGCTTTATCCCACTAGTACCCAAAAGTTTCTTTTGTTTATCTCAGAGCACCCAGGCAACAACTCTCGAGATCATCTGTAAAAGGTATTCTCTTTATTATCATTCAAAGCCATATAGAGGAAAGGACAAAAGTATTCAGTCAAATTTCATGGAATGTTTATTGGCATCTTCCATTCTTCAATCAATTTTCTTACTTTCTTTTATATCCTAAAGTGTCTACAGAGTTTATTCAGTAAATACCTATTGAGTGTCTTCCATGAGCCAGATACTGTTCTGGGTTCTGGGACTAATCATTTCTAAATAATAGAAAATAGTATATCTCATAGAGTATACATTATATGGTGGAGGCAATCAACCAACAAGGGCTGGATGCAGTGGCTCATGCCTATAATCCTAGCATTGTGGGAGGCTGAGGCAGATGGATTGCTTGAGTTCAGGAGTTCAAGACCAGCCTGAGTAATGGTGAGACCCCCATCTGTACTACAAATACAAAAACTGAGGCAGGAGGATCACTTGAGCCTAAAAACTTGAGATTTCTGCGAGGTATAATTCCAAGGCACTCTTGTCAGGGTGTGAGAGTGAGACTCTGTCAAAAACAAACAAACACAAAAAAAGCAAATAAACAAGTAGATTTATAATATGTCAAGTAGAGACAGGTTGCAATGAATCAAAATAAAGTTGATTGAAGACAAAGAAATTAATCTTTAAAATCCCTGCAAGTCCCCAATTTTCTTTACATCAATTGCAGGTACATTTTCCCTTCCCCAAGTGTTTCCTCTCTTAGATGTGTTACTTACAACATGAATACAACATTTCCGAAAGGAAGCCAAACACCATCGCCCCTTGATATTTTTCTTGATTTTGTTAAAAGTAGCAACATTCCACTGACCAAAAAATTTTTGAGAGTCAACTTTGAATCTTTCCTTTTCTGGCCCTTTTTCCGTGTTCAAAAAAAAAAAAATGCCATCTCCTGTGTTTTCTACCTCTTCATCCATAATCTTGTATTCATTGACGTCTTTCCTAACTCATCCTCCTAATTCAAATTCAGGCCTTTGGTAATACCTATCTGTCTTTCACATTTTCTATTAAGCATTGCAATGGCATAAACAATATGCCAAGGTGCTAAAAGAAAAAATCTTTCCTTATTTTGAAAATCATCATTGTAATAAGAGTCATACAAGATGAGGTTGAGAATATAAATAATTTTCAGAAGAAAAGACTGCTAAATGTATCTTGGGTGTTCTGAAAAAAAATCATAAGATAGCTGAGTAGATGCAGGTAGTACATGCCTCCACCGCAGACAAGAACTAGAATGGTAAGTTGGTACTCACATTTCAAACAAATTCTCTAGGAGACAATGCTAGGATCCATCAAAAAGTGATGGGAGGCACCAAAAGTAAGTAAAGAGAGGACTGAAGGCAACTTGGCCAGTCACGGACTGGCTGAGAGCTAGGAGGAGTTCCTGGAGATGTGAGAACAATGAGGGAGGAAAAACTCGAAGCTCCATAGTCTGAACCCTCTAACCCAAGCATGCTTCAGGCTTGACATAGAGAGCTGCCTCGACATTGCACAGAGACATTGCTCCAGAAAGAAAACCCTCGTGGAATCCCACAAACATGTAAGCCTGGAGGAGCTTCTCCTGGGTGCCATTCTGAAAGCCTGGATACCAGGAATCTGTGGAACTTGCGGCTGCCATTGCTTTGCTCCAAGCCGAAAGAGGGGCACTCACAGACACCTCTGGCAAGGTGCTATCACCTTGCTGTGGGCTGCTATGAGACTGAGCCATGAACCAACGTTAGTCTCCATGGCTTCGTACCCACTCTACTTCCTTGGGAGGGTCCCAAACCTCTCTGGCCAGAGCCCCGAGGTACCATTTGAAATTTTAATGGTGGGCTACACCCCAACCTTAGGCTGAGTTTAGACATAGCTGTGGCTGCCACCTAGCCAGAGGGGACAGGAAAACCTGTGTACCTCAGACAATACCCACCACATTTAAATGGGCCTCTGTGTGACTGAGACATGAGCAGACTGCTGTCCCCGCAGCTTCTGGCCCGCAGTGCTTCCCTAGAAGGGATTATGGCCCCCTCCCCTAAGTCACAGGCCCAAGGCACCATCTTGAGAGTTTACTACTGACATGTGCTGCACCTTCAGGCAGAGTTTGGGCTGTTATGGTAGCATCCCCTACCCCATCAAGGAGAACTGAGAAGACCGAGTTTTCCCAAACACACTTAAGCAATACCCACTACCCTGCAACAGGAAGCTGTGAGATGGGAGACTAGCCAATCTAACCCATCACAGCATCCAGCGACAATAACACAGACCACGTGGGTGCCGGTGGGTTGCTCCACCACTATTGGCATCGCTGAGAACCTACCCACAGTCCCAGCCCACCACTCTCACTACAAAGGTGCAAGTTTCAGCACTCCAGTAACCCACTAATACCCAAGCCAGCGTAAATTACTCTAGCTCCTAAAAACAGGCACGTTCTGCCCTCTCCTGCTACCCCCAAGGCCAGAGGGCTATTAGTGTCCAAGTTCCCAGCAAAACTTTACCACAGCGTCAGCTAATAGACATATACTAAGCCTCCAAGAAAATCACAAACAACACCGGCCCTGTGTACCGCTGAAGAAATCATATGAAGATCACACTATCAGAGGTACCCAAAATCAAAGCCAAAGTGTCCTATCAACTAACAGCATATGCACTTCTTCAATTAGAAAAGTAATTTCAAAAAATTGGGAAAAGTGACTGCTATACCAGATTTGTAGGTATGTATTGGGTGGAACAGCAAATAGGAAAAAGCAAGGAAATATGACATCACTCAAGGACCACAACAATTGTCCAGCAACAGATCCTAATGGAAAAAAAATTCCTAAAAATTTCAGATAAAAAATTTTAAATACTGATTTTAAAGAAGCTCACTGAAATGGAAGAGAAATCTAGAAAACATTACAAAGAAATCAGAAAATCTATTCAGAATATGAATGACAAATTTACAAAGGAGCTAAATATCTTTAAAAAAAAAAACAGAAATCCTGGAACTGAAACATTTGTTGAAGGGAATACAAAATACATTTGAATTGTTTTCCTTCTGGAGTAATGTCTCTGTGCAATCTCTGGGCAGCTCTCTATGTCAAGCCTGACTGTTTAAATAATGGACCAGACCAAGCAGAAGAAAGAATCTCAGAACCTGAAGACAAACATTTTGAAATAATCCAGTCAACAAAATAAGGGGGGAAAGCATTAAAAAGAATAAACAGATCTTTTGAGATGTCTGGAACTTCATAAAGTGATCAGACTTACAAATTATTTATATTCCTGAAGGGAAAGAGAGATCAAAGTTTAGAAAACCAATTTAAGGAAATAATTGATAAAAATTTCCCAAGTATAGCACAGACAATTAAATATCCAGATATAGGAAGCCCAATGATACCCAGGAAAATACATTACAAAAAGGACTTCATCATAGCACATTATATTCAGAATATCTAAAGTCAAAAACAATGACAGTGATAACAATAACAACAACAACACTAATAAACCTGAGTTTGAATTGGATCTCAATTTTAGGAAGGAAGACCTTCTTGCTTTTATCTGTTGTGATTCTGGTCTACTCTAATCCACATGATTATCCCGCACCATGGTGGAGCTCATCCTACTAAAAGAGAATGTCAAAGCAACGAAGCTCTAATACATCTCTGCAGACTAGTTATCTCATGTGGATAAGAGCCCACCAACATAAAAAGAAATTTAGACAATGTCTACAATAAATCCCTAGTCTTAAGCAATAATTTTTCAAAGTATAATCTATAAATATAGTTACCCTGTAATATCATCTAGTTCTTCTGATACTATTTATATTAGCTGAGGTACAAATATGGGCAAAAGAGGTTTACTCTTTTTTCATTCATCTTCTTAAAACATATGTTATGGTTCTATAGTTCAAATTAAAAATGTTCTGTCGCTTTCTGCTACACTGCATTACTTGGAAGAATTATAAAGAAATCCTGAGGGCGGCTCCTGTGGCTCAGCGAGTAGGGCGCCAGCCCCATATACCGAAGGTGGCAGGTTCAAGCCTGGCCTCGGCCGAACAGCAAAACAAAAAAAATAGCCGGGCGCTGTGGCGGGCGCCTGTAGTCCCACCTACTAGGGAGGCTGAAGCAAGAGAATCGCTTAAGCCCAAGAGCTGGAGGTTGCTGTGAGCAGTGTGACGCCACGGCACTCTACCCAGGGCGATAAATTGATACTATTTATCTACAAAAAAAAAAAAAAAAGAAATCCTGAGTTTGTGAGGGGCTTTTTTTTTTCTTTTTCTCTACTTCTATCTCATTCAGGGCTCTATATTTCTTATATACTATCCTCACAACAATTGTACTGCGTTGACATAAGTATTACAATGCCTTTAATTTGCACTATCAAGCCATGAAAAGACCTTGAGAAACCCTAAAGTCATATTACTAAGTGAAAGAAGCCAATCAGAAAGGGCTACATACTGTTGTATTCCAACCCTATGACATTCTGAAAAAAGAAATACAGTAGAACCTCTGAAAAAGGAAACACAGTAGAACCGCAAGTTGACCACCCGATGGACTATAACAAACTGGTCAACATATGGAGGTGGTCAACTAGGCCTACTGTACTAATACATACACATGATGCATGTCTGGTCTGTGAAAATTAGGTCAACTTATGAAGGTGGTTAACACAGACAGGTGGTCAACTGTGGAGGTTCTGCTGTTATTATAGAGACAGTTTAACATATCAGTGGTTTTCGGGGTTAATGGGGAAGAAGTAATGATTAGGTGAAGCACAGATTTTTTAGGGTGCTAAAACAGCTATAATAGAATAATGGTAGATACATGTCATACATGTGTAAAAACCCATAGAATGTACAACAGTAAAATGAACCCAAATGTAAACAGTGGACTTTGAGTGATAATGATGTGTCAATGTAGGATCAATTCTGGTAAAATTACCATTCAGGTGTAAGATGTTGACAGTGGAAAAGGTTGTATTTGTGTGGGGACAGGGAATATAAAGGAATTCTCTATACTTTTTACTCAATTTAGTCTTAAAGCCAAAATTGCTCTGAAAAATGAAGTCCTTTATAAGAATTTCCCCATTACACAGATACTATAGACTTTATGTTATTTTACATCTTGCTCCAATTTCTAATACCCTAGGCCTAGGATATTAACAAAAGAACAAAAATTAGACAAAGGAAGCCAACAGAATAAGAAACTAGAAAAAGTAAGAGTATCCTAGGGCATCTTAATTATCTCCATTTCCCATTCCTTCTTCTTCCTGTCATCTATTTTGTCAGCCTTTTGTTGTTTTGCCTCTTTTATCCCCACCACACAACATCTATATTCATAAATGAAAAATAAAAAACAGAAACAAAACTTCTTCACAGTATACTTTAGAATTTATCACTCTACATAATAATGCTTCCACAACTTGGTGGTAAAAAGCAACTATTTATTATGCTCACAGATTCTGTAGATTAACAGACAGACATCATGGGGATGGCTTGTGTCCATTCTCTGATGTCAGGGACTTGAGAATCTTCCAGACAGTGGGAAGATTCCAAGACTGGGTTGATTCAGCATTTGGGGTCTGGAATCATTTTCTTCTATATAACTGGATGTGGATGATGGCTATCAGCTGAAGCTTCACTTTGCCCATCAGCTGAAACACCTATCTGTAATCTTCCATTCATCTCTCCACGCAGGCTAGTTTGGGCTTCCTCATGGCATGGTGGCTGTGTTCTAGGAAAGAGCATGCCAAATGAGTAAGGGAGGTGTGCATAATATTTGTATGATCCAGCCTTAAAAGTCACATTGTGCCATTTCTACAATAATCAAAGCTGCCACAAAGTTCTACCCATGTTTAAGAGGAAAAGGCATTTTCCCAAACCACTGGATGAGAAGAATGCCCAGGTCATACCATAAAAACACGTGGAATAGGAAATGTCATTGCAGCCATTTTGAAAAACATAGTCTACCATAGTAATTCTTGTTATATCTTACTGTTTTTTAAATATCTGATAATATATCCCATTTGGATATGTAGTTTGTTTCAGATTGCAAATCACATAAGGGTAGGGACATCCACACTGAGTTAATTCACCTGGGCTCCATCACAGCACCTTATACGTGCTAATATACATATTATTATTAGTGCTGCAGTGGCTGACAGGTATGTGTACATGCACTTGAGTGATCACTATTTTTATGCTAAAACATTCCCAAAGTATTACAGAAAATCTCAGGGCTAGCAAAAAAGGACACATAGCATCTTTAATGCACAACTGAATTGTATTGCTCAGATTAGGTCTTGGTTACTTAAGAGAGTACATAATTTATTGTCCCAAGTGAATAGATTCTTATAAAGTAATAATTGAATATGTCACAGTTGTGGGGGGGACTATCTTGAAGGAGCTAACTCAGAATTATAGTTTCTTTTTCTTCACAACTTGTTACTTTCAGTACTTTAGTAGATTATTAAAAGATTTATGTTGATAATCTGTGTGGGACCGTAATCATGAATCTCTTCTAAAAGTTAACTAACGAAGGCAATTATCCCTTTCCAGTTGATTTCATAGGTGGCTTTGACTCTTATGGCTATCAAGGTCCACAGAAGACATCTCATTTACAGCTACAACCTATGTACATGTAAGTACTTTGCTTTGAAGGTATTCTGGAATCTTAAAGATGATCAAGCAAATGTATCAAGGCACAAAGTAGATGGCATGCAGCTTTCCTTCAGTTATGTATTTCCAGTATTTTCTCTTCTAGTAATATCTTCTTAACTGGGATGATTCTAACAACATTTTATTCATATTTTTTTAATTTGATTTATCAGAAATGTCATTTTTAAAGTTACCATTATCTTACATAAGCATTACTTACATGGCTCAAAAGCCTATATTATATACCATTTATTAGAATTATCCAAAAGTTGTATACTTGGAAAATGGTATAACATTGTAGGCAGTTATATGTAACCATAGATAAACCCTATGTTCTGATTTTTCTAGAATTGCCCAAGTGTACACTGTTCGTCTCAGCATAATTATTGCCAGCCCTCCATGTTACTCTTAAAAGTGTACTCATTTACATTATAAATGACAGGTTCACCCTACATATATATAGTGTTCAAAAACGTTAAAAAAAAAACCTAGCAATACTCTTTCTCTATTTTTCTGGTGTGAAAGTAAAAATGAATTAGAACATTAACACAGAAATTTATCAAACCCTTAACTCTAGCACTCAAGAGAGCAGACATACAATCAGAGCCTGATTTTTATATCTGTGTTTAGGCAAATTCCCTTGGATAACAACTGATAACAAATTCTATATATCAGCATCAAGTGATATGCTGAATTGCAAGCGAAGATCAAAATAGAAAGTAAGATTCCATTCATTTTGAAATGTGAACTTCTCTTTGAAGATATGTGTTTGTTGTCGTTGTCCTCCACCATAAATCATTCTACCTTTTAATATATTTAGTGAGTAGGATAATAAATGGAGTTTCAGAGTTTCTCCTCCAAAAATATTAATCTTCAGACACACCCCTTTTAAGCTTCTCTTTAAAAAGAGAAAAACTATGCCTATCTTCTTTGTGTCCCCTGTAGTTCTCTGAAATCATTTGCTAATACCACTCATAAAAAAGACTTTATTAGTACAAACTTCAACAATACACCAGTTCAGAAATCAACCAAAGCTTGGCTTCATTCAAAGCATGACTTCTGCAGACAGTATATCACACATTCTTTTATTTACATTCTCACCACTGTCCTAAATCAAGCATGCGTGTCCTGTTAACTTAAGTTTTCCAGTCACTTTCTTATTTCAGAATCTTTACCTGTTATCCACATGGTGATCAAATTAATCAGCCTAAAATACCATTCTGATAATTTCACATCCCTGCTCCAAAGCTAGATAGCTGACTTCCTATTACCTACTGACCAAAGCTCAAACTCACTATTATACCTTGCAAGTACACTTTGACCTGTCCTTAATGTCGTATTGAAATAATGTCTCTTCTCTGCAAACCTTAATATCTTTTGAGTCTCAGTCATATGCAGATGACGCTAAGCAATACTAGGAAAATGTAATAAGAGTTAAGAACTGGCCCTGTCCTCCTGAAGCTTATATTCTATTGAAGGCATAAATATTCAAATAATGGCTCTTAGCAATTTTTTTCCAAACAAATTCTTGCCTTCTCTAAATATGACATGTATTTTTCCAATGTTCCATGTTATTTTCCTGACACAAAACAATCATTTTTCCAAATTACACCCTTTGAAATACCACCATCCTTTGAATGTTATCTTAAAATGTGCTTCCATTATGAAATCCTTCTTAATCTATTTCCTTTAATACTTCTTTTATTTCTTTTGCCATGAACTACAGTTGCTTAGTATCTGTACTATCTCTGAAAGACTTGGTAGCTACCAAAAACCAACAGATGATAAATCCTTTAAATTCTTTATCATTCTTCTCAATATTTTGTTGTAACCTTTTAAAAAGTTTTCTATTATTAAAAAGCAAAGCAGTCAGGCAAGGTGGTTAATATGAAAGCAGACTGAGATTAAATTCTCTATAAATAACCTTGGGCATGGAACTTTATTTGAATAACTGTATTTAATCTCACCAGGCCTAAGTTTCCTCACTTGTAAAATAGAGAAAATAACATACATACTTCCTACAATTGGTCTGAAAAGTATACCAGAAGTATATGTAAAGTACATGAAATATAAAACGTATCATGTAGTAGGTACTTAATAAACATATTAGCAGTGTAAATAACATTCATATTAACCATCACTCATAAAAAGACTATCAAGTCAGAAACCAATATACCCTGTATATAATTCTCAAGGAAACTCCTCTGTAAACAATATACACATATATAGCATCAGCCCAAGTAATCTGAACAATGTGTGGTCAGAAATAGAGTAAAATATCTGTGAGGTTTGTGATTGCTTGCTTCTGGCAATATCATATAACATTTCATTGTTTTGATCAATATGAATGATTACTAAATGTGATCATTTATAATAAATGATATGCCACCCCTCATGTAAAGATCACCTGTGATAATAAAATAACATGAGAATGTTAATTCTACATACTCAAGTGTATTCTTTCAAAATAAGCATTTATAATTCTAATGTTGCCTTAGGAACTCCACAAGGATAGGTATCTCCATCTAGAATTAAATTCCTTGAGGACAATGCTTCCTGTGAAATAGAACAATTTAAATATTTTGTTAAATCGAATACTTTAAATATCAACTAAAAGTAATAAAAATATTCTTTCCTATTTACTGGCTGATAATAGTAAAATTATATCAGAGCTTTCAAATCTTACTTCCCTTAAGTGAAATGCTAAATACGATTCAAATTTAGCAAGTTAGAAATACTTATGGTATGTAAAAAAAATTACTACTACCATCCCAACATCCCTTAGTAGCCCCCATTCTAGAACACTAAGATTTTATTTTACAGGTGAGGGTACTGAGCCAAGACAAAAGAGACAGAAGTCACACAACTTGTTAATGGCACAGCCAAGGTTATCAACCAGTTTTCCTGACCCCTTAGTTCACTGTTCTTTCTAAATTCTTAGATGTATTGTAAGTTGGGCCTGATACCACATTCCCTGTTTTTTACTTCACTTATTTTTACTCTTTATACTAACCTAACTATCATATATCCATACGTCACTGTGCCCCTTCCCTTTTTTGCCTCTCCTTTACTCCCTGTTCATTTTACATTATACACTGTTGAATGAGGGCCTTTCCAACTTTGTAACTCATCTGAGCCACAGTCTATTCAAAGCGGGTGAAAAACCAAACTGATTCACCTACAAATCTCATCCCCTACTGAGAGGCAGAGACCTGAGCATCTTCTATGTCTTTGTCATTTGGAGTGTCCCTTCTCCTGTCAACCTGCCATAAATATGTCTTGTAAAGTAAGTGTAATTTAATATCATGGGCCAGTTCAAGCACTCTAACAATATTGTATAGAAATGGGAAATAAAAGCTCTTCCTTTTATTTATAAATAAAAGGAAAGCAGACCTTAGAAAGCAACATGCTGTTTCAGCTGTGGAGTTCCCATTGTACCCAGCAAATCTTCTGTGGCCAAGATCCTGGACAAAGCTTTGAAAACACTGCCATCCCTGACCTACAGCCACAGCCATGTTTCAGTTCCTGTAGTAATGAACAAGACAGTCCCCAGTATTTTTTTTAAGTTTGGTGAACATTATTGGTTTCCAATTCTTCAGATTACCTCCAACCCTTCTAAAAAGGAAAGATTGTCAGTTCTTGTTGTTTGTTATAGTTTGGTAGAACTCTTTGAAATAAAACAATAGCTATGAAGTTGCTCCACAGATAAAAAAAATTCTCCCGTCCTCATGTTAATTTTCTAACAAAGGAGCTGCTTTGACTACCACTGACCTATATGCCCTAGTGAGTAGAGATGTGATTGGATTCCCAGCAGTCTGAGAGCATCCTGAGGTATATTAGACAACATCCGAAAACACTGCATTCTTTTTGGCAGCCTAATTATACAGAAATACATATTCATTTCATTTGTCCCCAGAAATAGATTTTAAGTCACCATAAGTGGCCTCTCCACCCAGAGAGTTACACTGAGAAAAAAGAAAAGGAGAGGAAAATTGTCTATTCAAAACCCAAATGTGGTGTTTCTTTTAGGGGAGGGGAGTGGGGAGTTTGTTTGAGGGGGTAGTTTGGGGAATTCTTCTTATCCCCTCTTGTTCTTGGGAAGGTGAGAACAGGTGGTGAGCAACAGGCACCCACAGCTCCCCCTCTGATTAAAAACAACTTTTCTCTATCTTAGGTCAAAATAATACAGATGACTTCAGTATGTCAGCTCATGGACTTTTCAAAGAACTTGTTTCCCAGTGGCCTCCTGCATTTTATGAAGAGCAAGAAGCAACCGGATCTTAACATACATACATATTAACACAACAAACACAAAGCCTCTACATATACTGAGACGCGCACTCGGACACACACACACACACAAACGCACGCACAGGAGCACGCACACACCAATTCCACTTGAGCTCCTCCTCCTAACTGAAATAGACAAATATGCAGGACACGCCCATCTTGGATTTCCTGAAAGCAGGCTCCTTTCTCCCAGGCCTTTGGAAAAGGAGATGCGATGGTGCCCTCTGCTGGCCACTCCTCCGCACCCCAGCCCGCCGGCCTCTGCCAGCCGCGAAGTCACCCTGGGCACGTTAGTTTGCGAGCTGGGTCTTCCGCACTCCATACACCTTGATAGCACCACGGCTACTTAGGCAATGTAATTGCAAAAACTATCAAACAAAACATGCCATGATGACCTTGTAACCGAAGTCCGAAATGGTAGATTGTTTGCCCCCAAAGGCTGTACCGTACATACTTGCCTTAACCCACCCACGTTGTGTGCCCGAGAATCTCAGTGCAGACGTCCCCAAGGCACTTCCTTTAGGCTAACACACTGCTATTAATTCTGAATGAGTTCCAGTCCGTGTGTCAAGGAACAGCACTGAAAAGCATGGCAGCGCCAGTGTGGTGTGTCTGTAAAAGAAAACCGCCAGCTGTCAGCGAAGTGCTTTACCCTAGAGCCTCCATGGTGGCCGAAAAGAGACAAGTTGATAACAACAGTAATAATCGACATCTTTATAATTCTTAAATATGGTCTTCTGATGGGGTTGGGGTGGGACAAAGTAAAACTCAACTAATCTACTAAACTCATTCATCTACTGGAAGCAGAAAGCAGAAATGGCTGGACTCACTGATTTTATTTATTGCACTCTAGGTGCTTTTGTAAGTATCTACAAATGTCTTTTACTAACACAGAAACAGCTGTGGATTTCTATCAAGAGGCCAACTGAATATGTATTAGCTATGTTTACTCTTTTATATCTAATTCAAATCGAAGACCCTATGTAGGTGAACTTTTTTTTCTAACTAGCGTACGAGATTATTTTTTGGGTGGGTGGGGGGAGCAATAGTTACCTTGGTGAAATATTTGAGATCTCTTTGTGGTATTGGGGGGATCTGTTGTGTGTTAGAGTGTATTTCAATCCTCCTGTATTATTGTGGCAGAAAAACTGTGCTGTTAACGTAGTTGGCAACAAGATGCCTTTGGAAACTTAATAGTAGGTCAATGTGTTTATGAAATATTCTGAACTCCTAGGAAATTTTGTTCTCTACTTTCAAGCATTATTTGGTTTTCATTAGTGAAAAACATAATTAGCTCAGGCTTATCAGGAACTTAAATGAGTCATTTTTTTTCTTATATCCACCTGAGACACTAAAATCAACTTTTTTTTAACTGACACACCATCCTTAAGTACAGTGAAATTCAGAAATTATAAATTGACGTGGAGTAAGTTTGTTTTTTGGGGTTTTTGTTTTATTTTATTTTGGTTTGGCTTGGTTTCTATGATGTTTCAGTAATTGGGTTAACCAATTTTGGACCTTAGCCCAACCAGATCTACATAAACCAGTCCCATTACTGTGTTTGCATGAATGTCTGTAATTACACACACATATATGCATTTGAAAATAATAAAGGAACAAAGAAGTATCATTGGAACATAAACGAAAAAGAAGATTCCAGCACTTGTGCTTGAATTTTCGCAGTGGCTTGTATATGTTTGTCCACACATACATGTATAAAGTACACAATTGCACACATGTCAGTGAAACCTCATATGATGTTCTTACGGTGACATGCATGTTTAATGTATGAGAAAAATAGTTACCAATGTATTGTCCTTTAATTCCTAAAATATAAATACTATGCGTGCCAGAAACTATTCTAATGTGACTTTTAATGTGACTATTAAAATGAGGTTTCACTGTACATTCATGCTGTGATAAGATTTCAGCATGTACATGTATCTGGATACAGAAAATAAGCCCTCATATTCCTGCTTTAAGTTACAGCCAAGTTACCACCAAATCACAATTATCATCACCACCAAAATTTTCAAAAACAGTTGTTGACTACTAAAAAGTAACAGTTGACGGATCTTTTTTTGGGAGCAGTAAGCACAGTGGTGTGATTATATCTGGGAAAACATCTAAGTTGTACAGCTGTATCCTCCTCAAAATCCGGTGAAGAATGCTATTTTTCTAGGCTGAGCTTTTGTTATAAACCTAATATTCAGAAGGCAAGAGTTACAATCCTGATGTGTCTTTCTTTCTTTTTTTTTTTTTTGCATTTGTTAATTCTGAATGTATTTTTAACAGAGTGATTTTTTTGACTTACTAGTGTAATTTGCATTTTAAAAATAAATGGAAAACCAATTACGTTTCCGAGCCATCCCTAAGTCTCTGCTGCTTCTCACAGTATGTCGGCTTATGTCACTGACGGGGAAACACTATTAAATTTACATGGAGGCAGTGCTGATGTTTTGTGCAGTGCAGGCATATGTCAGCAGGGAAAAGAAATTGCCAGGTCATGGCACCATTTTTGCTCAGTCATAGGTAACATGTCATGTCATTGTCTCCTGACACCCAGGGTTCTGTTACAAGACTGCCTGCAATAGACTTGCTGTCATTTAGAGAACTTCTTTGTTTCTTTCTATCTGGAATTTAGAGTTATCATCAAGGTAATAGTGGATAGAAGGTATGGAGATTGTATTAAAAAAAAACTGGTTCTTCGCTCCTCTGGTTTCCCCCTGAGACTAAAGGCCTAAAGGAGGAGATGGGGAAAGACTGGGAGAGAAACGGAGAGAGCTTCTCTCTCCCCACTAGATTTCTCTCCCTCTACCAAGAACCTTAATGTTTTCTGTATTCTTTTCTGTGAATAAATTCTGTCTTACAAAAAAAAAAACAACTGATAGTACAGAAATCCAAAGGATCATTAGAGATGAATATGAGCCACAATATGCCAATATATTGGAAAACCCAGAAGAAATGGATAAATTCCTAGACATGTAAAACCTACCACGAATGATCAAGAAAAAAATTCAAAACCTGAATAAACCAATAAAATGTAACAAGACAGAAGCAGTAATAACAAGTTTCCTATCAAGGAAAAGCCCAGGACATGATGGCTTCACTGCTGAATTCTTCCAAGCATTTGAAGAACTAATAATAACCCTACTTGCACTATTCTCAAAAATCAAGGAGGAGGCAATGTTGCCAAACTCATTCTCTAAGGCCTATTTCACCCTGATATCAAAAACAAATAGACACAACAGCAAAGGAAAACTACAGGCCAATATCGCTGATGAACATAGATGTAAAAACTCTTTAAAAAATACTAACAAACTGGATTCAAAAACACATTATAAAGATTATTCATCATGATCAAGTGGGATTCATCTCAAGGATGCAAAGATGCTTCAACGTACACAAATCAGTCAGTGTGATACATTATATCAATAGAACAAAGGAAAAGTACCACATGATCATTTCAATTAATGCTGAAAAAGTCTTCAATAAAATTGAACATCTCTGGCCAGGTGTGGTGGCTCTGTAATCCTAGCGCTCTGGGAGGCCAAGGCGGTGGAGTGCCCTGAGTTCACAGGTTCGAGACCAGCCTGAGCAAAAGAGAGACCCCATCTCTAAAAACAGCAGGGCATTGTGGTGGGTACCTGTAGTCCTATCTACTTGGGAGGATGAGGCAAGAGAATCTGTTTGAGGTTACTGTGAGCTGTGATGCCACAGCACTCTGCCAAGGGCGACAAAGTGAGACTCTGTCTCAAAATAATAATAATAATAACAATAGTAATTCAACATCTCTTCATTACAAAATCGCACACAACAAACCCCCAAACAAACAAACAAAAAACCAAACCCAGGGTAGAAAGAATTTAATTCAACATAATAAAAGCCATCTATTACAAATGCTTAGGTAGTGTTATCCTAAATGGGGAAAAACTGAAAGCCTTCCTCTAAGATCTGGAAGAAGACAAAGATGACCATTATCACCAGTATTTTTCAACATAGTACTAAAAGTTCTAGCTAGAACACTCAGACAAGAGAAACAAATAAAGGGCCTCCAAATGGGAAAGGAAGGAGTCAAATTATCCTTGTTTGCAGATGGTATGATCTTATATCTGAAAAAGCTTAAAGCCTCCCCTGAAAAACAATTAGAACTGATGAACAAATTCAGTAATGTTTTGAGTTACAAAATTAATGTACAAAAATTAGCATTTCTATAAAACAACAGTAAATAATCTGAGGAAAAACAAAGAAAGTAATTCCATTCACAATAGCTATAAATAAATAAAGCATCTTAGAACAAACTTAAAGAGGTAAAAGACGTCTATGATGAAAACTACAAAACATTAATGAAAGAAGTTGAAGAGGATACAAAATTAGAAAGATATCCCATGCTCATGGATTGGAAGAATCAATATTGTTAAAATGTCTATACGGCCTGAAGCAATCTACAGATTCAATGAAGTCCTCATCAAATTACCAATGACATTCTTGACAGAAATAGAAAAGGAAATCCTAAAATTTATATGAAACCACAAAAAAATCCATGTGAGTCAAAGACATCCTGAGGAAAAAAAAAACAAAACTGGAGGAATAATATTAATAGATTGCAAATATATACTACAGAACTGTAGTAACCAAAATAACTTGTTACAAACACACAGACCAATGCAGCAGAATGGAAAACCCAGGAATAAATCCACACATCTATACTGAACTTATTTTTGACAAAGGTGCCAAGTACATACAAGTGGGGAAAGGAAAGTCTGTTCAATAAATGGTGCTGGTACTGGATATCCATGTGCAGAAGAATGAACTAGAGCCCTATCCTTGCAACATATAAAAACCAAATCAAAATGGATTAAAGATTCAAGGCTGTGATCCAAACTATGAAACTACTAAGATAAAACTTTGGGGAAACACTTTGTACATTGGTATAGGAAAAGGCTTCTGGAGTAATACCCCTAAAACATAGGCAATGAAAGTGAAATTGGACAAATAGGCTCAGATCAAGCTAAAAAGCATGTGCAGAACAAACAAAACAATGAAGTAAAGAGACAACCCACAGAATGAGAGAAAATATCTGACAAGGGATTAACAACTATATTATATAAGGAGTTCCAATACCTTGACAGTTAGAAATAAAATAATAGGATTAGAAACAGGGAAAGAATTTGAATAGACATGTCTCAAAAGAAAACATACAAATGGTCAACAGGTATGTGAAAAAAAATGCCCATTATCATAGAAATGCAAATCATTACTCATAACAAAAATGCAAACCAAAACTACAATGTCTCACCCCAGTTACAATGTGACCGTTTTCAAAAAGAAAGACAGGGAAAAAAAGGGGAACCCTTGTACACTGTTGGTGGGAATGTAAATTAGTGCAACTTATGAAGAACAGTATGGAGTTCTTTAAAAATCTAAAAATGCAACTACCATATGACCCAGCAATCCCACTGCTGGATATGTATACAAAGAATGGGAATTTAGTATATGGAAAAGATATTTGTGCACTCTCATGTTTATACAACACTATTTGCAATAGCCAAGATACTGTATTAACCTAAGTGTCCATCACCAAGTGAATGGATAAAGAAATTGTGGTGCATAAAAATACTGGATATTATATAGACATAAAAAAGAACAAAACCCTGCCATCTGCAATAACATGAATGGAACTGGATAATACCATGTTAAGTGAAATAAACCAGGCATGGAAAGACAACAGCTCACATGTTGTTACCCATTATGTGGGAACCAAATAGGTGTATTAAAAAAACAAATGATCACACTTGTAATCCTAGCACTCTGGAAGACCAAGGCGGGTGGATTGCTTGAGCTCAGGAGTTAAAGACCAGCCTGAGCAACAGCAAAACACTCCCTCTAAAAATAGCTAGGTGTCTCTAAAAATAGTTACTTGGAAGGCAAGGAAAGAGAATCACTTGGGCCCTAGAGTTGGAGGTTGCTATGAGCTATGATTTCACAGTACTCTACCAAGTGTGATGAAGTGAGACTCTGTTTAAAAAAAAAGACAAAAACATCATTCACAAGTAAAGTCCTGGAACCCCCCATCTTCTACAGCAGCAGACAATGAAGACAGCCAGCCACAGACCATCTACACTTGTGAGCCAAAAGAAAGTTTGAAGTTATTATTTAGGAAACAGC
>CAUYON010119171.1:0-14267 GCA_963573935.1 Arctocebus calabarensis
CTGTAGTCCCAGCTACTTGGGAGGCGGAGGCAGGAGACTCGCTTGAGCCCAGGAATTGGAGGTTGCTGTGAGCTGTGATGCCACAGCACTCTATCCAGGGTGACAGCTTGAGGCTCTGTCTCAAAAAAAAAAAAAAAAAGTTTGAGGACCCCTGCTTTATACACACACACATACACATACACACACTTTTTTTTTCTTTCTTTCTTTCTTTTTTTTTTTTCCTAGCATAGGCTCTTAGCATTAAGGGGACAGTGATCTTCCAGTCTGACCCCTGACTAGCCTGAGGCCCAGGAAGATGACAGTTCTGCTCAGGTCACAAAACACATTCAGAGCAGGGTCTGAGTCTTCCTGCTCCCCACCAGACTCCCCAGCCCACTGGAACGAGGCAGATGAGTAAGGAAAGGATGGAAGAAGAAATCAGAAATTTCTTCAGAGATCAAGAAGCAAAGTAACAAAAAAAAAAAAAAAAAAAAAAGAAGCAGCATTCTGCTCCATCTAAGGAGTTTCGGCCTGGAGCTTGCAATGATGCTGGGCCGTGGGGATTCTAAGTGTCCTTTCTGCAGGACATCACCTCCTGCAAAGCCAGCCCCAGCCCTGGGAAACCTGGCTGTGAGCCCCAGCCGTAAAAAACGATGACACCAGCATTTTACAGGAAAGTTCATACACAGGACAGAGCCCTGAGAGTATCTCTGGCCCAGAGCACAGCCCTGAAGTGCTGTGGGATGGCAACATGCGTGCTCTTCTGCTCTTCTCTTTTGGTTCCCATTCAGTGGGGAGCTGCTGTCAGCAATTTCCTTCCTCTAACAGCTGGGGGATGGTTTTCTGCAGTTAGCTGCCATTTGTTTCAATTATGTGTATTAATCATAGCCTTCGTCCTCATGGTATTCTTTACAGGACAAAAAAATATCAGGGCTTTTGTTTTTTAACCAAGCTGCTTCCTCACTCAGAACAGAATCTGGTCATGGCAAGAGAAAGGGGGAATGATAGGTCAGAGGCTATTCAGGCTAGTGTAGGGCTGTGATTGGATTTGGGGACACCCAGCCCACTGAAAGCAGGGATTGCGATATTGCAAGTTGGAGATAATGCCATTATAACACTACAACTACACAGAAAACTCAGTGTAACTTGCAACGAGGTAGAGATGTCCTTCATTCTTTCATTATATATTCATTCATTTATGTAAACATTCATTAACTTCCTACTATGTTCCAGGTTGCATACTTTTCCAGCAATCCCTGGTTATGTTTTATGAAAGAACAGAACCAGAGGGAATTTGGAATTATTTTAGGAGCAGATTACACGGTCTCATACCATCCTTACCCATCTGTGCCTTCTTGGACCTACCATGCACTCATTTTTTATTTAGTAAATATTTACAGCAGGCCAGCTCTGAAGCAGGCTGGCTATGTGCTGAGTATCCGCTGGTGAACAGAGTTGCCTGGGCTTTGTACTCATCAGTCTTGCAGTGTAGTGAGGGAGACAGCCGTCAAACAAAGAAACCTGCAAATGACAGAATCTGAGTTGTATTAAGCCCTATGGAGACAAGATCAGGGTGGCATGAGAGAAAAGAGAAAGCAGAAGGAGCTAATTTACACAGAGGACTGGGGAAGACCTCCTGAGGAGGCAGAATTTAAACTGGAGCCTGCAAGTGAGCACAGTTTTGCCTAAGCAGGGTAGGCAAAGAGAGATGGGCCAGAAAAGGAAAGAGCTTGATGAATATGAAGCCTAATGGGGCAGATGGATCAAGACCAAGGAGAGGGCAGCCTAAGGTGAAATTGCAGAGGTTGTCAAGTACTGGAACTCGCCGGGTTTTGCAAAGCTTAGCAAAGAGTTTGGATTATAACTTAAAAAAAAAATAGAAGCTTTACACTTAGTGAGACAGGGAAGGGTATGATTTATACTTTAAAATATCACTCAGGTAAACCAGGTGAGTGGCTCAGGCCTATAATCCTAGCATTCTGGGAAGCTGAGGTGGGTGGATTGCTTGCGCTCACAAGTTTGAGACCAGACTGAGCAAGAGTGAGACCCTATCTCTACTAAAAATAGAAAAAAAAAAAAAAACTAGCTGGGGGCATCAGAGAAGGTGCCTGTAGTCCCAAGTACTCAGGAGGCCAAGTCTAGAGGATACCTTGAGCCTAAAAGTTTGAGGTTGCTGTGAGCTGTGATGCCATCGCACTCTACCCTGGACAACAGAGTAAGAATCTGTCTCAATAAAATAAATAAACAAACAAACAAAAACCCACTCAGGCTGCTTTGTAAATAATCTACTGGAGAGGCTAAGGCGCTAACGAGGAGCAGGGAGGGAGACTGTGGGCCAGCTTTTGCAAGTGTCCAAGTGATGAACATTGGTAGCATGGACTTGGATGCAGTGTGGGGACAGTAGAGATGGAGACATGGGATGGGTCTGAGTTTTAACTGGGGAGGAAAACCAACATCTGTGCATATTTCTGAGCCTTCAGTTTACTTATTTATTATAAAGCAGCTCATAACAGTGGCTCTGCCTGTTCTGTAAGGTTAGCACAGTGCCGATGCAATAAAAACACTATGAAGGAAGACACTGTTATTGTTGTGGTAACATAACCAACATGATCCTCTCCATTTCCAGTTGGTTTAGAACCTCAGCCTGTCAGGGATAATCAGTCATGGAAGTGGGAGAAGCATCCTTACATTTGTCAAGTTGCATGTGGCCAACATACTGAGGAAATGGGTGGGGGCTGTGCTGGGCTCTGCTGTGCATGGGTCCCACACCACTCTGCAGGAGAGACCTGGGCTCACAGAAAGCTTAGTCATGCCTTCAGGCCCCTACAGTCCCTTGAGCACTGAGCCTCCAGCTAGCCCATTACCACCACAGTGCCCTAAATTGTATCATAAGGGCTCATAAGAGTTCTTTCATTACCTAATGAGAGCCTTGGGCAAAATTGACACAGAAAGTTGCCATCTAGAATAACCCAATATTCTCTAAGCACATCCAGAAACAAAATAGTGCCTTAAGAGATCAACAAACTTTAAGAGCAAAATATGTTTCTATGGGGCAATACAGCTGTGTATACATATATAGAAAAACTTTATTTGAAATGTGGAGTCCACAGAAGAATAATTCAATCTTTTAAGAGTCTAGAGATTTCACATGTTTAATCTCTGTTAAGGAAATGTACCTAAAATGGGTTGCATGCTTGACCTGTCATAAGAAACAGAGTAAGGAGGTCATAATTTGCCTCCTTAATACAATTTTGGTGATATAACATCATTCTGATTCTATTTTCTAGATTTCCTTGAATAATTCTTCTATCTCATATGAAGAAGGAAGATCTTAAACTAGATCATGGTTCACAAAATCATTTAGGTAAAGCTGATTTTATTTTGTTTTGTTTGTTTTTTTTAATTTCTGTTCAAGCCAATATATGCTCTACTAAGTAGAACTACCAGCTCATGCCATGCATGATTTATCATGTAAGTTTGAAAATGCTCAACTGTCAGAACCCTGTGAAGGAGACCAATCCACTCATCTGTACCTGGAGGTCCCCCCATATGGAATTGCTATGAAAGTGTTTATGTGCTTAATCTGAGTTTCCATATTTACATCCTCACAGATGAGTATCAGACAGCTCTTGGGAAGTACTGATCTGTAGGAGATACTTTGAGTAGTCCTTTCCTTGAGGTCGCCATGATTTCTGAGTAAGAGATCCTGGTTTAAGATTACGCTTGGGTCTCTTAAATCCTCTTTTTTTTTTTTTCTAATTTCTGGTTAATATGAGAGTACAAACCATCAGGTTATATTGTTTGCATTTGTTAGGTACAGGCCAAGATGTAGTTGAGCCCTTCACCCTGGAGGTGTGCGGGGGAACCCTTACATTGTGCCTGTTAGATAAGAGCACACCAGTCTCCCTCTCTCCTCTTCTTTAACCCTCCCTCCCCCTAGCTTGAATTTAATTGTGTTTTTCTCTCTTGTGAGTGTGTAGTCACCCTAGATGGAGTGAAAGAACATTCTCCTTAGCTAAGTATCACAAGAATGGAAAAGCAAGTATCCAATGTAGTTTTAAGTCCTCTTGATATTGTTGCTTGTGCTCTAAAAGATTCTGATCTCCTGAATTATTCTCTTAACATTTCCTTTGGGGCCTCCCTTGGGGCACTTCTGTCCCTTCCGCTGTCCTCCTTGCTCGGTGAAATCTGTCCACTTCTAACAGTCTCCACCAATTCCACTTGCTGTCTCCAGCCCAGCTCTAGGCCCTCCTGCCTGGCATGAAAACTAAGTCCTAAGTCTTCAGGCTAACTCAATTTCTCTCCTATGGAAGAAAGTTAACGGACTATGCAACAACTTTCTCCTTGGGTTTAAAGGCTCTGCCCTCTTATCTCTGGCTAACTTTAGATTCACAGTTGCCTTAGAAGTCCCCAAATTCCAACAGCTAGATAAAGGGCTTATTAGTCTTAAAATTCCTCAAATAATGAATACAATTCAGATAATGGGGGCAATTTTGGAAAAGTCTCCTAAATACTAAAATCTAATTTTAAAATTTATTAAAATGATAATACATTTAAAACTATGTCTCCATCCAGAGAATGCTCATTTCCTGAACCAATCACTTTTTCTTTTTAGGAATAAACTAAAACTACTGAAACAGTGTAAATACTAAATAAACATAAATTTCTATCTCTATGTTATACCACCACTATACCACCTGGATGGGGAAGGCAGAAAATCCACTTAAGAACTTAGAGCAATCAAGCAAATTAAAGGATGCAGTGGGATAAGATAGCAAGGGGGTCAATTAGCAAAGCAGACCGTTGGCCAAGGATTTGTTTTCTGTACAGCAAGGATTTAAACTGGTAAACTACAGAAAGTGAATAATCTCTGGTTCCTGCCAGTTTAAACATTTTATGATTACGAGATATGACACGAAAGTTCATTTCACTGTGAAGAACCATCTGCAGGAAATAACTACACAGGGACAGAAATGCGAGCCGCGGTAAGTAGAGACTCTCAGTAATGTCAGCAGCCTGTTCTCCTCAGCTTCCTCATCTACTGGAGAACATGTTGCCAGAGGCTCACTTGAGTTTCCATAGCTCAATGTGGGGAGGGCTTCCAGAAGGAAAAACCTACAGGAAGACTCTCACATATGCAGGAATCAGAAGAAAGCATTAGAGACAGAAGAGAAACAAAAAAGAATAGCAAACCTCATGTGAGTCACACACTAGTTCAAATATCTGAGTCCTAAAGAGGAAAAATCATATTTCTAAAGTTACACATCTGGCAAGTGGTGGGTTGAACCTCTGCTCCATATCACCTTATCCATACAAAATTCTGCATACATTTCCAAAAGACACAGAGATGCCAGGGTAAAAATCCTTGCTGTGAAATATAAACATCGATCTCTTTGTCACCATAAATTATTCTCTTGTGTGATTAAAAAAAAACACTGTATTCATTATTCATCCTTCTATAGATGTGCATATACTTTTGTTTTCCAGTTCCTTCCTCATCAACCATAACCAGAAATGAAACCATATTTGGAATATCTATTCTCACTCCATATGTAATCCTCCCAACACTCAAAGAACTAGGGAATTTGTTCTCAGATCTTTCCACACTTCAGAGAGTCCACTAAATGATATTTCAGGAGAAAATGAGAGTTCTGTGAGGAACCAACCAAAGAGATCTAAGAAAAGGAATTAAAAGAAAAAAAAAGCAACAACTTAGAAATGAGCTTTCCTCCCCACCAAGTCCAACAGCATTGTTTTCTGGACCACAATGAACCATAGTCTTATAGGAAAATAGAAAGTTGCTAGTCACCAAAATTCCCCTACATTCAAGTCAAAGAGTACACCCACCAAGTCTCTTCTGTGTGACAATATTACATGATTACATAGTGATACAACGGTGGGGGATGGGGTAAAAAATAATAATAAAAAAACCCAATCCTATCAACAACTCTAAGTCACTTGGCTGAGAGACTCTGTAAGTGGCTAGTGAAATAAGAAAAAAATCTAATGATCTTTAAAGACCTAAACCCTGGAAGACTTATTGTTATGGTGCCAAAAGTTATTCAGTAAGAAAACAAGAGTCCTAAAAATGTGAGTAGAAATTAGTGTCTCTAAAGTTTTCCATGTAGTAGAAAGGAAAGAGCCCTGTCTAGAGTATGGCATATCTGACTTGGAATGAAGGTTCTGACGCTTACTTACTTACATCATCTTGTGTAAATTATTCAACTTCTCTGAGCCTCTATTCAAATTTGCAAAATAAATGTCAGTATCTAGTCCTGACCTGAATCACAGGGCTATCTCACCACCCAAAGGTATAAAATTCATATATCTGAAAGTGCTTTGTAACTTGGAAATCATTATGCAAAATTATTGCTATTATTATAAATATATGCTTTTGTGTATACACAAGAGTGATTCAGAGAGGAGGGGGAAAAAAACAGAGAGAGGGAAAGATGGAAGAAGGAAGTACCAAAAAGAGAGAAGCTACAGAAGGGAGGAACAGGAGAGGAATGAGGAAGAGGGAGAAACTCTGGCATGGAAATGAAGGAATAAAAAGAAAGGAAGGGAACTGAAGAGAAATTGGTGCTGGTACAGTAACAAATAAATCCCCCCAGCATGACAGCCTTCTGCTGAAGCATTTCATTTTCCCACAACATAATGGTGTGTTATTGCCCATTATCTGTTCTGTCAGTGCCAGAGTCGATATTAAATGAGGGGCAGCTGCATTTAGCTGCCATTTTTCAGCTGTCTGCGTGTTGCCATGGAGACCCGGTTGTTTCTTGGTGAACCTGCCAGGAAGGCGAGGGGGAGTCAGGTGGGGGGTGCCACTGCTGCGAGGAGCTGGGGTGTTAGGGTGAGGCAAGAGAGGAAGGCCGGGGCCAGGGGCAGGGGAATGTGAGGAAGGAAAGGACGCCACGGAGCAGGTTTGTCATGCTCTCCGTGCACCTGATAAATCAGCCATTTCCATAACACAATCTATATTCCAGGAGCCTCCAGTGGATTCTCCCCGACCGGCCTCTCCACTCAGATTCTATAGGAGCTGAGTGGATGTGGGGTTTGGAGATAATCACAGACTCCTTCCTTCAGCTGTATGTAGTTCTCCCCACCCTTGGCATCTGTGAACATCCAACATCCAGAATAGAAAAATCAGTTTCACAAAGGACACTGATACCTGGGCTCTGGCCAGTCCATGTACAGCAGAACCTCTGCAAGTTGACCACTCAAGGGACTGCAACAAACTGGTCAACATGCACAGGCCAGGAAAATTAGGTTGACTTCAGGAGGGGGTCAGGGGAGGGAGGTGGTCAACTGTGGAGGTTCCACTGGATTTTCTTTCTAGAATATATTTGTTTTTGTCACAGAATCATAATTTTAAAAAATTCACATAGGGTTTTAGAAACCGGTTAAGTAGCCCCCACCCAATAACAAATTTTAATACCATATAGAGCCTGTCAGGTTAAACATACAGAAGGGGTTCTGGCATGAGGGACTGGCACAGACCCTGAGTGGTGGGTCTTAACAGGCCTCCAACCTATTTCTTCACCCAAAAGGGCAGTGGTCCTGTGCCCTTGTAGGAAGTATGAGACTAGGTTGGCCAGATTTTCTGATTTGTCAACAGAATCCAGAAATCTATTTTGGGGGTGAAATTATTTCCCTTTGAAAAAATAATAAAATAAACTAATTGTTGAAGAAATTACTGCAGTTGACAAATTTCCAATTTTTAAATGTTGACTCAACTTTGTTAAAAATTTCTGTATGCTAGTTACATGGGCTGTCCGTTTGCAACTGGACTCAGACTCATCACTTTACCATAAGGTTCAGAAAGGCTCAGAAGCTTGACCAACCTCTTCATCATCCCAAATTAACTTTCCCCTCATAATCTAATCTCTCTGTTCTGCTTGCTCTCTCTCTCTTTCTCCTTGCTCTACATAGGACCCAGGGCCATAAATTCACTTTTCCAAGGATCCCCACCTTCTCTGGTACCACTCATGAATATTGATATAAAATAAATATTTTGGGGGGAGCCTAGAAAATTGTGTGCCAGCTGTTAAAGGAGATCACAGGTTGGCTTCCCTGTCAGATCAAGCCCTATTAAGACCTATGATGCCTTTTGCACTACAAATACCCCTTTTAGTTACCTTTTATAAAAGTAAGGAAAATGGTCATTTATCAAACATTTACTAGGTGCTGAAAGGTACTTTACATATACTTTCTGATTAAATCCTCACAAGAACTCTTAGAATCACATATTATTATTATATCACTCAAAAGAAATGAATACGGAATCAATAACTTGGGCAAGGTCATACAACTAGTAAGAGGCCAGACCAGGAATCAAACTCATGTCTGTTAGACCTCAAAGCTCAAGTCCTTAAACATTAAGTTATACTCTCTCTCTATGAATATTAGAACATCACAAGGTCTAGTTTCATGACATCCTACTCATTTCCTTGGTCCCAAACTTTAGAGTGACTATGGCCAGCCACTGGCTTATTGTAACACTGGCTGTGCTACTAATAAGTTGAATTAGTAACATCCTCATCAGAATTCTGACTTTTTTTCCTGTTTCTTTTTATAAGAGCCACCTCCTTCCTTCTTACTGAAGTTTGCTCCTGACACCTGTCTGTCTCCATCCTGTCCTTAATTACTTCCTTATCCAAATTACAGGCAGAATGATCTTTCCATATGTAAATAGGATCATGTAATTCTTCTTTCTTAAGTCAAAGTCTCCAGCCATCAGTGTGAGGATGAATCTCTACCCTAACGGAGCCCTTCAAATTCTTTGTGATCTGACTTCCTTGGTGATCCAGCCTACAGTGTCCCCTGCAGCTTCATCCCCACTCACTTCTTCTCTAGGCATATTTATCACCTGTAGTACTGACCCACCTAGAGCTTCCCAAATATTGATGATTTCAAATTGCTACATTCCCGCCCTTCTCCTGGAATGCGTCTTCACCTCCCTCTTGCCTATCTGTGTCCTACTCACCCAACACACTTCAAGCCTTATCTGCTCTGGGCAGCTATTGTGATCCCCATGTCTAAGTCTGATGTCCCTTCTCTGAGACTCCTCTACCCTCAGGGTACCACTATTGTGTGGTAGCAGTTATCATACCCCACTGTAATCTCTTTTCAGGACAAGGACTAAGGCTGGCATTAAATACAACTTAACAAGTGACAAAAGGATCAATAAGAAGAGTTTCTTTATCTGGACTACACCCTTCATCAACCTTCCTAAACTGCTTTCCTATCACCATGCCCCAACTAGTAAGGACTTAATGAAGTATGTACACGCAGACACGCATAAGTGAGTGAATCCATTTACATAAAATCAGGAAAGAGAAATGTCCTGAAACACAGCAACGTTTGGGATATACCAGTTCTATGGTGTGGCTGTGGGTGCCAACCATGGTCACATGCTTCTCCTTTGCCTGCGGGTGTATTTAGGTCAAGGTGTCCAGAACACAACTGATACCTCTGTTTCTCCATCCAATATGGTTAAGTGGGTCATGGCCACATGCCTCTCTTTTCCCTGACCTGTATTTAGGTCAGGGTATCCAGAATACAACTGACACCTCTGTTTCTCCATCCAAGTATGGTTAAGTGGGTGGGAAGTTGTGACATTTCAGACTGATATCAAAGACTCTGTTGTGTCCTCTACTGCCAGTGGATTGCATGTGGCCCCCATCCCAGACCCACAATAGACCAGAACGACCACTATCTCTGCCACCCTCATGATCCAACCTGGGTCACACGTCTCTTACGTCAACATTTTTCTCTTAGCAAATACCCCTTTTCTTCCTATTTCCACTTTCATTCAAAAAACTTAGAATTTTGCCACATCACTTAACACTAACTCACTTCACAAGCTTCTCTGAATAGTCACACTCCTCTTGTTTCACAGTGCCCAGAAGAGCACCTGGGAATGTGCACCAGTCAGCCCTTCCACTCTAGGAGCCACATTCCTAGTGGCACAGGACCTCTGTGAATACTTGAGAACATGAGTAAGAGGGATAGACTGTCATTTTCTTAAATAAGCATATGTATTTGCAGAAATCTTAACAGAAACCATGGCTTTACTTGGAGAATGGCAACCTAACATGCCTAGTTCTTTCCTTAATTATCAGAACAGAACTGTCCAATTTCACACCAATAACAAATGTGATAAGGATCTGAAAGCTCTCCACGATAAGGTCACTAAGAGTGAGCACCCTACCATCTATACCTCTGTATCTCCAATCTCTTGCACAGTGCCAGGTGTGTAGTGGGAGTGTGATAATAGGATTGACCTAAAGAAGGGACAGTGGGGACTTCCAGGTTCCTCATATCTGGGCTAATGTTGATAGAGGGGGCTGAGCTACAAGAGGCAACGTCAGGGCACAGGGCTGTTTAAAGAGACAGGTATCCTGCCCGAGTTCTTACCTTGATCCCTTAGGATTAATAAAGGAGCCAGCTCCAAAGAGGCGCCGAAGAGGAGGGTCCACTTCCAAAGGAAGCTCAGCAGAAAATGAATTCATATTTTAGGATTTATCTCTGAATCCTCAAACTACTGATCTTGCAATAAAGTCTTGTGGCTGGAGTGAGTGCATCACATTCACAGAGCTATCATTGAGGACTCCAAGGTCTAGGGAAAGCAGTGTTCTTTCAAGGACAAGATGGCGCGTCCATGCGCGCACATGCCCTCTTTCTCTCTCTTGCCCGCCACACCTTGAGAATTTATCAAAGGCTTCTCACAAAAGCTTACAACCACCTGAGATCCAAAACACAATGGGGCTATGATCCTAATAGACATGCCAACCAAAATCTTAGGCGGTTCATCCTAGGAGGCCAGGGAGCAGGAAAATGAAGAGGAACAATGAAAGGTTAAGGAAAATGTTTCTTCCCTCCATAAGTCAGAAGCCCCAATTTCTGTTGAGACACTTAAGCTTAGCATATGACTTGAAAAACATCATCATACTTGTTTATTCCTCAATAAGAGCTCCCTCCATTGGTGGAAAAGGACATATTTTGTCTTTTTTAACAGATAGTGCATGGCGCTTGTCAACAACACACTGTCAGGTGCCGGGCAAGAAATGTCCTGAGTTGACTGTCTCCTGGGAAAAGAAAGCCCTGGCTTTACCAGGGAATGAAGCATTAAAGAAATGGTGCATGTAAGTTCAAAGAATACTAATTGAGCACCTAGGATAAGGTGCGAAGCTCCAGTAATACAAGTTTGAGTAAGAGCGCTTTTCTTAAGAAGTTCACAGCCTGGTGGAGGAGACACTAAGTGTCTAATTCAATAGACACTTTGTTTGTTCTTGCAGAACAAAGCAGGTTAAGCCTCCAAAATAAAAAAGGGGCCAAAGCTAGGCAGGGAAGGCTTTTTGAATTATAAAATAGCTGAGCTAGTCTAGCAGAATGAGTAAGAATTGCCTAGGGGAATAAGATGGAAAAAAGTTTTTGGGAAAAGAAAATAGCATGTTTAAAAAACAATTAAGTTCCTATTTCCTACTAAAAAATGTTGCATAAGGGCATGGCCTTGTCATCAGACCACAAAGAAATCATAGGGGAAAGTGTAATTCAAGAGTTATGTATTGAAGACAGCTTGTATTTATAGTACAAATCTATTTTTAAGGCGTTAATGTGCAAAGCTCTAGAAATATGTGGTTTTTGCCATAAGGGGGACACATTGCTTTGATTTTTCTAGTTTGAAAAATTTCAGCTTTTCTTCCAGTTTATACCCATGTCCCTTTTGATCTTTTTTTCACTCTCTTCATTCTCTAACTCCTCTATTTTCCATCTGCTTAAAACAGTCACTATCTCTTCTCCACACATTTGGTCATTCTGCTAATCCTAAAGCATTAGAAACATGTAGACAAACATGCACACACACTCACACTCTTGTAGTCACATGAAGACTCCCTAGGTTCAACTTTGTGATTATTTTCTTATCTTAAAAAATCTGGATACAGGAATCTAAAAAGAGGTTCCAATATTTACATGTAGACATTTTGTACACCAGTGAAAACTGAAACTTTTCTCAACTTGTTAAATATGGTTTACTATTACACCACTTAACACATGTGAGATGAGATTCTTCTGTTTGTTTTTTTTTTTAAAAGACTTCCCAACAAATGTAGATGTTTAAATATAGCACTTTTGGCTTGTGCTAGGAAAGAGTGTGAAATGAGTAAAGATTTGATAGAAAAATACTGAAAGATGGCATGTCCCATATTTTTTTTGCAATCACGTGTAATAAAGCTCCTTGCCCAAAAGCATTTTTATATGACATTAAATTCCAAGATCTCAGGGGGTTAGTTTTGATTTGACGTAAATGTCAAATTAGAGGCCAAAGACCTAACATATAAACACTTAGATTTTTTTTCACTGTGAATTTCTTTTTATATTCTAATGGCATCATTCAAATAGAATTTCTTTTTCCCCTTTTTATATGGCACATTTATTTCCAACAGAATCTGTGCGTTAGAGTTCAGCCTTTCCCTCTGAGCTCCAAGGAAGTGTTTTAACTTATACAGTTAGTTGTCAAGATACTAATGACTCCCTATTCTTGAAGAATGAGGACTGTGACATCAAAGGTGACTTGTCTCATCAAAATACAGCAGGCTTCCGCTTGGGCCTGAGGGAAGATTATGATTTATAACTCAAAAGGACTAAAGATGACTCCAAGCCAACTTGTAGAGTGGAGGTAAGGAGGTAGTAGGGAAAAAAAAAATCAAAATCTCTGTTCTTGTACTATGTCTCTTTGGAATTATGCCTTTAAGAAAATGATCTGGGAAAATCCTTTGAATGAGACTCTCATGGGTAAGCTCTGAATCTGGTCTCGAATATCCTTTGAGACTGAATTGAGAGTTAGGACTCAGCAGTTCGTCTCTGATCTGCCATATACTTGTGTTGTAAGGATGTTATGGCACTTTCAATACCTTGAACCTGGATCTCTATCATTATCATTCATTCCTAGACTATCTAGGGAGCTCTTTTTTTTTTTCTTCTTCTTCTTTTATTATCTTTGTCATTAAATCATAGCTGTGTACTATTGTGCAATCAAGGGGTACAATGTGCTGGTTTCATATACAATCTTAACTATTTTCATCAAACTGATTAACATAGCCTTCCTGGCAATTTCTCCATTATTATCTGAAGACATTTGTATTCTGCATTTAGTGAGGTTCGGCCTGTACCCTTCTAAGATGCATGGTAGCTGTGGCCCCACCAATTACCCTCCCTCCACCCCAACCTTCCCTCTCCCCACCCAAACCATTCCCCATTACCTATATTCTTGTGTGATAGCTGGGTTATACCATTTATACGACAGTTATAAATTAGCTTCATAGTAGGGCTGAGTACATTGGATACATTTTCTTCCATTCTTGAGATACTTTGATAAGAAGAATATGTTCCAGCTCCATCCATGTAAACATGAAAGAGGTAAAATCTCCATCTTTCTTTAAGGCTGCATAACATTCCATGGTATACATGTACCACAATTTATTAATCCATTTGTGGATCGATGGCAACTTAGGTTTCTTCCATGACTTAGCAATTATGAATTGGGCTGCAATGAACATTCTGGTACAGATGTCTTTGTTATAATGTGATTTTTGGTCTTCTGGGTATATACCTAGTAAAGGAATGATAGGATCAAATGGCAGGTCAATTTTTAGATCTCTAAGTACTCTCCAAACATCCTTCCAAAAGGAACGTATTAGTGTGCATTCCCACCAGCAGTGTAGAAGTGTTCCCTTTTCTCCACACCCATGCCAACATCTCTGGTTTTGGGATTGTGGGCTAATCTTACTGGAGTTAGGTGATATCTCAAAGTAGTTTTGATTTGCATTTCTCTGATGATTAAGGATGATGAGCATTTTTTCATGTGTCTGCAGGCTGTGTGCCTATCTTCTTTAGAGAAGTCTCTCTTCAAGTCTTTTGCCCATCCTGAGATAGGATCACTTGTTCTCTTCTTGCTAATACGTTTGAGTTCCCTGTGGATTCTGGTTATTAAATCTTTTTTGGAGGCATAACCTACAAATATTTTCTCCCATTCTGAGGGCTGTCTGCTTGCTAAACTTACTATGCTATATAAGAAACCTAAGTGCCCATCGATCCACAAATGGATTAATAAATTGTGGTACATGTATACCATGGAATATTACACAGCCTTAAAGAAAGATGAAGACTTCACCTCTTTCATGTTTACATGGATGGAGCTGGAACATATTCTTCTTAGCAAAGTATCTCAAGAATGGAAGAAAAAGTATCCAATGTACTCAGCCCTACTATGAAGCTAATTTATA
>CAUYON010119175.1:0-12500 GCA_963573935.1 Arctocebus calabarensis
TGTGAATAAACTATGGGCTGAAATTTTATAATTGCCACCAAAATGTAAGTAATAGCAATCTTTTTTTTGTTTGTTTTGGTTTTTGGCTGGGGCTGGGTTTGAACCCTCCATCTCCAGCATATGGGGCCGGCACCCTACTCCTTTGAGCCACAGGCGCTACCCAATTTTTTTTTTTTGTTTTTTTTTTGAGACAGAGTCTCACTATGTGGCCCTTAGTAGAGCGCTGTGGCTTCACAGCTCATAGCAACCTTTAACTCTTGGGCCTGTGGCTTTACAGCTCACAGCAACCTTTAACTCTCGGGCTTAAGCGATTCTTTTGCCTCAGCCTCCCAAGTAGCTAGGACTTATAGGCGCCCGCCACAATGCTCAGCTTTTTTTTTTTGTCGCAGTTGTTATTGCTGTTTAGCTCGGCTGGGCCATGTTTGAACCCTCCAGGCTTGGTGTATGTAGCTGGTGCCCTAACCACTGTGCTATGGGCGCCAAGCCGGTAATATTAATTTTTAGGATGGTTTTCATGCCAAAAAGAAAGCATGGTCAGCACAGGTAAAGTTAGGCAAGGAGATGAATTGTGGCGTTTCTGGAAATTGAGATCCACACCAAGTGTTTTCTTCGCAGGCATCTCTCTCCATGCTATGCATTGTCACATAAGCTGTCACTTGGACAATTGTAGGTCAGCCAAGAATTTCTTGAGGTATAAATATTTTCAATAATAATGACACAATCATCTGGCTCAGCGCCCATAGCACAGTGGTTATGGTGCCAGCCACATACAACGAGGGCGGTGTGTTCAAAGATGGCCCGGGCCAGTTAAAACAACAATGGCAATTGCAACAAAAAATAGCCAGGCATTGTGGCCGGCCACCTGTAGTCCCAGCTACTTGGGAGGCTGAGGCAAGAGAATCACTTAAGCCCAAGAATTGGAGGTTGCTGTGAGCTGTGAATCCACAGCACTCTACTAAGGGCCACATAGTGAGACTCTTGTCTCAAAAAAAAAAAAAAAAATTATGACACAATCATCATTTACTTCTTGAAAAATTTTGTACTAATTTCTTTTTATTTTATTTATTTATTTATTTTTTTGAGACAGACCCTCAAGCTGTCACCCTGGATAGAGTGCTGTGGCATCACAGCTCACAGCAACCTCCAATTCCTGGGCTCAAGCGAGTCTCCTGCCTCTGCCTCCCAAGTAGCTGGGACCACAGGCGCCCGCCACAACGCCCGGCCATTTTTGGTTGCAGCCGTCATTGTTGTTTGTTGGGCCCGGACTGGATTCGAACCCGCCAGCTCAGGTGTATGTGGCTGGTGCCTTAGCCCGCTGAGCCACAGGCGCCGAGCCCCTTCTAAATTCTTGTAGCTATTTTTAATAGCTGTTCTGAAGTGCTCCTTGATAAATACATCATCTCTGTAATCTGGAAATGTTTCCTCCACTGCTCTTTTTTTCAGGCTAACACTCACATTTGCCAGCTTCTGCTTGTGCTTAGTATTTTTTTTTGTACGGATTCTGGACACCATAAATCCTATGTTGTCAGTGTCAGAATTTGTTATCTTTCTTTAAAAAGTGCTGATTTCAGTTTTGATTGGCAGTTAAGTTCTACGAAGAGCACCTTGATCATTTCATACTTCAGGAGATTACGCGTAGACTGGCCTTGAGTCTATGTCAGGGTGAGCACAGCTACGAAGCCGTGGTCCTTATGGGCTCAGCTCTTCCTAAGTTGCACTTTGGGCGTGTGGACCGTGACTGTATCTCAACCTTGTGTGAACTCTGGGTTGTTTGGTTTATAAACTCTTGGTGCTTCTTTTCCTGGCTTCAAGGAGTCTCACTGTATTGCACCCATAGCTCATGAGTCAGGCACAGAAGTGGAGGTTCCGTGAGAAGATTTCAGGAGCCCTTTCTCTGTGTCATCTCGTATCTCTGCTACTGTGCTCCAAAAATTCTAGTGGCTGCAACTCCCAGTGCTGAGCCCTCACTCATCCAATGACTCTTTCATTTACTTATTTAGATTTATTACTGTGCCCAGGTGACAAGCATAACCTAGGATAAAATGATCTTTTTTCTTTCCTGGTTTAATCCAGGCACTGGAGAACTTTCTCCATAGGAGCAGGACGGCAAATATCGACTCCTCTGCAGTTCTAGTTTCCTGCACTGTCACTCAGGAGGCCGCTGCAGGTGAAAAGCTGGGTGAGGCCCCTTCACCAGGTCCCTGCTGTCAGGCAGCATGGTCTTCAGCGGCCCATTGTCAAATACTTGATAACAGTTTTATGTATTTTTGTCTGGTTTTCTAGGAAGTTGCTCCCAGTGAAAGGGTGCTACTGGGTTTAGTTATCCCACCATGGGCTCACAGGCTTTTATACAGAACAGCTAGGATCATAGATACCAACGCACTTTGCAAACTACTTTAGGGTGACGATGAGAAGGGCCCAGCTCCTCAGCGTCCTGCCCACAGGTCCACAGTTGCATGTGAACAGGTGCTCTGAAAGCAGAGGCTGCCATTACCGTTGTGCTCTGTGAGGAAGGACCAGGGGTCAGCTACTTTACGTGTTCCCCCTTCTCACTTACCTCCATCACTAGGACTGTCGTCACTGGAGTAATACATGAATGTTAAGAAATTTTGTTTCTGGGCTCGGTGCCTGTGGCTCAAGCAGCTAAGGCGCCAGTCACCTGTACAGCTCAGTATACCTGAGCTGGCGGGTTCGAATCCAGCCCAGGCCCGCCAAACAACAACGACGGCTGCAACCAAAAAATAGCCGGGCGTTGTTGTGGGCGCCTGTAGTCCCAGCTACTTGGGAGGTGGAGGCAGGAGACTCACTTGAGCCCAGGAATTGGAGGTTGCTGTGAGCTGTGATGCCACAGCACTCTATCCAGGGTGACAGCTTGAGGCTCTGTCTCAAAAAAAAAAAAAAATAGCTGGGCATTGTGGTGGGTGCCTATAGTCCCAGCCACTGGGAGGCTGAGGCAAGAGAATTGCTTAAGCCCAGGAGTTTGAGGTTGCTGAGAGCTATGATGCCATGGCACTCTACCCAGGGTGACATAGTGAGACTCTGCCCTCTCCCCCCCACAAAAAAGAAAACATTCTCCAGGGCAGCCATTGCGTCTTAGTTCCTCTGCACATCCTTAGCTCACAGCTCAGGGCTCGGCAAAGCAGATACTTGATATACTTCTGCTAAATGAAAAAGTACCTCCAAGAAGCAAATGCCATCCAAGCCTTGCAAAGAGTCATCATAAGGCCTCCACAGTGTTACTCATTATGCTGGCATGGGGCCTCTCTCTGCCCCAGGGCTATAGTGTCCCGAAGAGGTTCAGGCACTCTAGTCTCCTCCCCATTGTGATGAGATGGCTACGATACCTGTGGAAACCCTAGAGTAGGAAGGCCTCTTTCAACAAGGATACCATTTGTCTCCCTCAGGATGGAGGAGAACAGAAGAGCTCTCCAGATGCCAAGTATGTGGTTGAACTGCAGAAAGAGGTATGTTCCGGAAGGATCTGTGCCTGTTGCCTCCCTTGCACTCAGGCTTTAGTGTCTGGTGTATGCTTGGCCCTTTGTGCACCTGCAGCAGGGAGAGGGCAAGTAGTTCCTCCTTAGAGACTTCAGTCTCTATGGGAGGCAAGAGGAGCCCCAGTCCCAGCTTTTTCCACCTCTCAGGTGCTCAGGTGGGAGTGAGGAAGAATGCAGGGTCCAGGCCCCTGACCTCCAGATTCACACTAAGAAAGAAAAAGGAAGAGGGCTGAGAAGCAGACAGAAGATTCTAGACAAACTGGCCTTCTTTGCCCTCAGATGGACCCTGCTAGCAGGAGTGTGGCTAGCACACCCAGCAGAGGAGCCTGGCACCAGCACAGGACCCAGGCGGCATAGCTCAGGTGGAGCTGCCACCCTCAGGGAAGCTGTAGGAAGTATGGACTTGCTTGTTAGGCCTCACCTAAAAGTTCACCCTCTCTTTCAAAGCTCAGGAGTCATAAGAAGTGTGGAATTGCGGCTCGGCACCTGTGGCTCAACAGGCTAAGGCGCCAGCCACGTACACCTGAGCTGGTAGGTTCGAATCCAGCCCGGGCCCGCCAAATAACAATGACGGCTGCAACCAAAAAATGGCCGGGCGTTGTGGCAGGCACCTGTAGTCCCAGCTACTTGGGAGGTGGAAGCAAGAGACTCGCTTGAGCCCAGGAATTGGAGGTTGCTGTGAGCTGTAATGCCACAGCACTCTATCCAGGGTGACAGCTTGAAGCTCTGTCTCAAAAAAAAAAAAGAAATGTGTAATTGGGCCAGGCATGGTGGCTCATGCCTGTAATCCCAGCACTCTAGGAGGCCAAGATGGGTGGATTGCCTGAGCTCTGTAGTTCCAGACCAGCCTGAACTAGAGCAAGACCCCATCTCTAAAATACAGCTGGGTGTGGTTCGGTGCCTGTAGCTTAGGATGCCAGCCACATACACTGGAGCTGGCAGGTTGGAATACAGCCCAGGCCTACCAAACAATGACAACTATAACCAAAAAATAGCCAGGTATTGTGGTGGGCACCTGTAGTCCCTGCTACTTGAGAGGCTGAGGCAAGAGAATTGCTTAAGCCTAAGAGTTTGAGGTTGCTGTGAGCTGTGATGCCACGGCACTCCAACCAGGGTGACAGCTTGAGATTCTGTCTCAAAATATATATATGTATGTTATATATTTATTTATAGCTGGGTATTGTGGCAGGTGCCTGTAGTCCCAGCTACTCGGAAGGCTGAGGCAGGGGTTTGCTTGAGCCCAAGAGTTTGAGGTTGCTATGAGCTGTGATGCCATGGCACTCTCCCCAGGGCAACAAAGTGAGACTCTGTCTCAAAAAAAAAAGTGGAATTTTGATTTCTGAGCCTCTTCCAGAAATCAGTAGTCACTATTGGCAGGAACTGTCTCTGTAGCTAGACCTAAACTATTACTTTGAATTCTGTTACACTCATACAAAGCAGTCGTGAGACAGGGCCTAGATGAGAGTGAGGCAAGAGAGGCTTCTTAAGTATGGGCTTTTTTTTTTTTTTTTTGAGACAGAGCCTCAAGCTGTCACCCTCGATAGAGTGCTGTGGCATCACAGCTCACAGCAACCTCTACTCCTGGGCTCAAGCAAGTCTCCTGCCTCTGTCTCCCAAGTAGCTGGGACTACAGGCACCCGCCACAACACCTGGCCATTTTTTGGTTGCAGCCGTCATTGTTGTTTGGCGGGCCTGGGCTGGACTCGAACCCACTAACTCAGGTGTACGTGGCTGGTGCCTTAGCAGCTTGAGCCACAGGCGCCAAGCCAGTATGGGTTTTTTTTTTTATCATGTAAATTATCCTTCAGGAAGATGGATGAATAGTTTTTTTGTTTGTTTGTTTCATTTTTTTGAGACAGAGTCTTAAGCTGTTGCCCTGGGTATAGTCCTCTGGCGTCATAGCTCACAGCAACCTCCACCTTCAACTTGGGCTCAAGCGATCCTCTTGCCTCAGCTTTTTCTGTTTTTTTTTTTTTTTAGTAGAGACAGGGTCTTGGTTTTGCTCAGGCTGGTCTCGAACTGGTGAACTCAAGCAATCCACTCGCCTCGGCCTCCCAGAGTGCTAGGATTATAGGCGTGAGCCACTGCTCCTGGCCAAATTGATGAATAGTTTTGTTTGTAAGTTCCCTGTTTGAGTCACATGTACACACAGATTGACAATCTCTGGATTCTCTTGATTCCTAAAGGCTCTGCCCCCAGTCCCCAAAGCTGATTCAGAGATTGGCATGTAGTAGAGCTCATTCAAATGCTCAGCCAAAGACAGCCACGGGAACACAAGAGTACAAGGAGGTGGGGTGACTTCAGGGCCCTCAACTCTTCTCCCTCTTGCTTTTCCTGCCAACCAGGTGGCCCTGCTGCGAGCCCAGCTGGCCTTGGAGCGGAAACAGAAGCAGGACTACATTGCGCGCTCGGTGCAGACCAGCCGGGAGCTGGCAGGCCTGCACCATAGCCTCTCGCACTCACTCCTTGCTGTGGCCCAGGCTCCTGAGGCCACAGTCCTGGAGGCTGAGACCCGCAAGCTGGATGAGTCCCTGACTCAAAGTTTGACATCCCCAGGGTCAATCTTGTTACTCCCCAGCCCCAGCCCCAGCCCCAGCACTCCCCAGGCCACTTCCAGGTAGCAGCCACAGCCAGGACAGGCCCCAGGTCAGCCTGGGAACACACAGACAGATGATTATAGTGTGGGTCACAGTCCCTCCATACAGCTACAGGCGTGCTAAGGGTAGGGCCTGGCTCTTACCCCATCTGGGAACTCCACGTCAGCTGATGCTGCTAGAAAGAGGAAGGAACCTGCAAGGCTGTGGAGGGCCCCTGCTCACCTGGCAGCGAGCTATCTTTGCCTCACCACGGGGCATCAACTGCCTCTTGTCTAGAGTTTATTTTCCTAGAACTTCACATTCTCATTCAACTTCCCTTTCAAAAATAAACCCTGAATCTTTTCTTTACTTCTCTGTCTCCACTTTCGTGGCTGAGCAGCAGTAGCACATCAAGAGAGTTTAAGGAAGAACTTGCTAAAGATTCTGTCATGTGGCATGAATCTATGGTATGCATGCACTATGACAAGGAGGCTTACAGAAGATAACAAGACAGAGCTCCTGTCCACGGAGGACCTGCCTTCCAACTGACTTAGCACTCACTGATCAGTCAGTCCTGTGCACAGCTGAAAGCCATAGCACTTCAGAGGCTAACAGTGCTCCAGGGGCTGAGGAAGATGTGGAGTCAGATGCTGCTGAGCAGCCGTGACAGCCTGGTCTGGCTGTAGCAAGGTCTGGGGCCGTGGTTGCAGGTGGGGAGGATTATGAAGGGTCTCTGGTGCTAACTCACATATAGCAAGAAACCTTTGATGGTTTTATTTTTTTTCTTCCCGGTTTTTTCTTTTTCTGAAACAGGAGTCTCACTTTGTTGCCCTGGCTAGAGTATAGTGGCATCATAGCTCACAACAACCCCAAACTCCTAAGCTGAAGTGACCCTCCTGCCTCAGCCTCCTGAGGAACTGGGTCTACAGGTACCCACCACAACACCTGGTGAAAAGTCTCACTCTTCTGAAGCTGGTCTCTAACTCCTGAGCTTTAGAGATTCTCCAGCCTTGGTCTCCCAGAGTGCTGGGTTGAACCACTGCACCTGACCCCTTTGATGTTCTTGGCTTAAAACAATTTCTAAAGCCTCAAAAACACTGAGTTGACCTTTGGCTAAAGTCGAGTCTCAAGTTCATAAGCTCCATCTGGCCTCATTCCCCTATTCTAGGTAAATACCATTGAGGTGTCCTTTCCTGGGTATATCAACTGGAACTGACTGGTCCCTGTAGTCTAGCCATGCGTCAAGCCACTCAGGAGGATGGACTGCCGCAGAACTTGTCACTTAATGGATTGGCCCTGGGGGAGGCAGTCAACTGGATCCAACTCACAGTTAAGATCTATCCTTGGCAACTTTCTCAAAGTGAGAACAGTTTTCTCTACAGAAACAGGTCATGACCTTCCTCTGGCACTCCAGCCATAATCTAGAATTTCTCTTCCCTAAGCCTAGGGATGGAACTAAGGCCTAAGAATGTAGGGGTTTGGGGGCAGCACCCACTCACCCAGACCTATGGCTCAACCCCATTGTATCCCATCACACAGGGGAGAGTGGAAATGGGGCTGTTTACAACCACTGTGGTTTTCTTCCAAAAGCCCACATGTGCAACTCAGCAACAGATGCTTAGTAAAAATTTACAGTTCAGAACCCCTAGAATAGGTCTGGATCCCAGAGACACTGGCCTGGTCCTTCCCTCCAGTCACAATCCCTGTGGCTCAAAATCTTCTCCTGACCTTTATGCTTTTTCTGTTGCTAGGAGTTCTCAGGGACAAACAAGATTCTTTTGGCTGCTGACTTTTGTGGTCCTCCATTTGTGGTTCTCTGGCTCAGAGGCTGACAGGAACCCTGTGTTTTACCTTGGAGTACTCTAATTTGTAGATGACTTTGCTCCAGCTTTTTTTTTTCTTTTGAGACAGTCTCAAGCTGTTGCCCTGGGTAGAGTGCAGTGGTGTCACAGCTCACAGCAACCTCAAACTTTTGGGCTTAAGCAATTTTCTCGCCTCAGCCTCCCAAGTAGCTGGGACTACAGGCACCCGCCACAACGCCTGGCCATTTTTTGGTTATAGTTGTTTGGTGGGCCCAAGCTGGATTTGAACCCGCCAGCTTCAGTGTACGTGGCTGGCGCCCTAGCCGTTTGAGCCACAGGCACTGATCCTCTGCTCCAGCTTTCTAACGTATGTTCTCCTTGAACCAGTAGTAGGATGTCCTCTATGTAGGGTCCCACCAATGATGGTGCCCACTGCTCTTTCCATCAGCTCCAAACACAAGAGGCATGAAGGGGGCAATGTGGGCCATCCACACAGGACCGGCCTTGCCTCAGACCGTGAGTCCAGAATGCCCTTGTCACATGCAGCAGGGCACAAACCAGGGGGTAGCTCTCATAGATGGGAAATGTCCTTGACCAGCCAGCCAGTTCTCATAGATGTATTCGAGGAATTTGAGGACGGTGTAGCTGATGCCCAGATCCTGAACGTCAGAGCTCAGCCACAGCGGTGGTCTTTCATACAACTCTCCCTTCCTAATCTCTGCCTGCTTTGGTTGGAGGCTGCTACAGGCTGGAAAGGGGGCAATGGTCGAGTCAGAGACTCAGCAGTGTTCTTGTTCCCAGTGCCTGGGTCTGGCGGGTTCTGCCCTCTTTTGTCTCAATGAGCCTCCCCACATTGTTACAGCCGTGACCATCACCTTGAAACCTAACTACCATTGCTGTGTGGTTCCCCACATAGGAATTCCTGCATTTTGAAGGCAGTACAGCTGCCTGGCATAAATTCCCCCCCAGAGAAAGAGAAGCTGGTTATTTGTTGGGTGAGAAGGATGGGGAGAGGACAGCTACAGGCTGCTGCAGAGAGAGCAGATTCACATCTACACCAGAATGCCAAGGGCTGTCTGCTCCAGGCCTGGGGCCTCCGTACTGCCTGATGAAACCATTGGAGTCCACATGGGTCTGGAAGCTTCAACAACACCTACAGCACATGGGTGCTCCCATCCAGGTCATCAGCATTCTGGGCCCATCAAGTGGAAGGAGGTTCAGTTGCCCAAGTCATCCTCAAAGCCCAGAGTGGGGCCTGGTTCATTCTGCAGAGACAGCAAAGCAAGTCAGAAAGGCAGTAGGGCTCACAGCCTGGTGCTGCTCCCCCCCACACACACCCCTGCCCCACCTAAACAGTGTTCAGAGCTTTGATGGAGATCTTGTCTGCCAAATACACATAGCACAGACCCCTCATGGTCTTACCTCAGGGTTTGGCTGTGGCACGGGAACCAGTTGGAATAGTTTCTCTGACTAGCTGGAATTAGGTCAGGTTTCCTGGCCTTGTTGCCTATGGAGAAGACAGACTACTTATCATTCGCCCCTCGCTTCCAGTACAGGGGAGAGGCTAGACTCCACTGGAGATGGAGGCACAACAGAGAAAGGATCAAGGAGAGGATACAGCCCCAGAGCCCAGTACTGACCATTCACCTGCCTCTGTAGATGGGGCAGTGGCCAATTCCATCAGCCTCTTCAGGCCCATGCGCTGATCAAAGCAGGCAGATCCCCTCTGCAGGTGGAGGTAGGCTGTGCAGAAGTGCTGTGAACAGCCACAGATCCTCTGCAACTATTGAGCCAGGAACAGAACTTGCTGAAGGACCTGTGGAAGTGGAGAAAGCCCAGGTCCAAGACTTTGCGTGCAGCCCCCATCCCAGCCTATGGGACAGGTCCCCTGATTGGCTTAGTTTGGCCTTAGGATGGATGAATCTTTGGCTATCACCCCTGGAATATCTCACCTCCTGCCTTCTTCACTACCTAGCAGAGCAGAGGGACTAGGGGCATCGGCAGGGACAGAAAGGAGAAAGCAAGGGCTGCCATCGTGCTGTAGGCCATGAGACCCCTCTGTGTGATCCTGAGCACAGTGAGGGAGGGACATAAGCTTAACTCTGCTCATCACACTTAGAAAGCAGGCAAGAAGGGTGGCGCCTACGGCTCATCGAGTAGGTCACTGGCCCCATATACCGAACGTGGCGGGTTCAAGCCCGGCCTCACCAAAGTGCAGAACACAAAATTAGCCGAGCGTTGTGGTGGGCGCCTGTAGTCCCAGCTACTCGGGAGACTGAGGCAAGAGAATCGCCTAAGCCCCAGAGTTGGAAGTTGCTGTGAGCTATGTGATGCCATGGCACTCTACTGCGGGTGATAAAGTGAGACTCTGTTTCTACAAAAACAAAAAGAAAGCAGGCAAGGGAGAAGGAAGGGGAAAAAAATGAGAGTCTCAAGGCCCTGGGGCCCTTTTGTAACCTTTACCCTGCTGGGCCCTTTGTGGAAGTTCGGGTGAGAGCTGAGGCTTCTTTGGACTGCTCTGGCCCACTGATCTCACCCATCTAATTATATCAGTAGCTTGGTCACAGAATGGACACTGTGACCTCTTCTTAGCCTTTTGTTGCCGATGCCACTAGCTCTTTGCCTTCACAGGGCCTGAAGCTTGGCTCAGTAGGAGGGCTTAAAGGTAGAATACTGAATGGGTCAGGGCTCAGGAGAGATGGGAGTCTGCCAAGGCTTTGTGATGCGTCATCCAAGAGTGAGCCAGTGTTCCCTATTCTTGGCACATGGCTCTTTATTTGGAGGTGAGGGGGACAACAAGAGCACTGTGGCAAGTTCACAAACTTAATTGTCATGCCTCCTATTTTAACTCATTGCTGGGTTATTCCTTGAGTCATAAGGTTCCTAAACAGTTCACCTCATTTTCTACACCTTCCAGAGGCTTGATGTTTGTTTCAGGTATTTTGTTTGGTGTTTTTAGCTACCCTCGGTTGGAAGAGTAGGGAAAAATTTTTCCATTTTGTCTGAACCAGAAGTCTACGCTCTTTTTTTTTTGAGACAGAGCCTCAAGCTGTCACCCTGGATAGAGGTGCTGTGGTATCACAGCTCACAGTAGCCTCCAACTCCTGGGCTCAAGTGAGTCTCCTGCTTCCGCCTCCCAAGTAGCTGGGACTACAGGCTCCCACCACAATGCCCGGCCATTTTTTGGTTGCAGCCGTCATTGTTTGGCAGGCCTGGGCTGGATTCGAACCCGCCATCTCAGGTGTACGTGTCTGACGCCTTAGCCCGTTGAGCCACAGGCGCCAAGCCAGAAGTCTACGCTCTTATTATTTATTTTATTTATTTTTTTTTTTTTAAGGGACAGAGTCTTACCTCCTGGGCTTAGGCAATTCTCTTGCCTTAGCCTCTCAAGTAAGTGGGACTACAGGCACTCACCATAACGCCCAGCTATTTTTTTTTGTTGCAGTTTGGCAGGGCCTGGCTCTAACCAGCCGCCCTTGATATATGGGGCCAGCGCCCTACTCTCTTATTCTTAAACAAATAATATGAATAGCTAACCAAAGATCACCAGACAGATGAAGAAACTTACATAATGAAAGAAAATGACTATGGTAAACAGAAGACAAACTGACTTCAAAAGGAAAAGATCTTTCAGTGATTAGAAGGACTTCTACTCGTATGATGCACTACATGTGGTTAAAAAACTCTGTTACAAAGCATCTAGAAACACGGGAAAGAATATAAACAACAATATGAGCTTGCAGAAGTAATAAAGGAATAACACAGACAATAAAGATGAAGATGGAGCTGGAATGAACAAATAAAAAAAGGGACATAATCCTAGTTCATTGGCAAACTCTATGGGAAATAGCATTTATCTAGTCACAGTGATATAAACACGGATAGTAGATTGCTAACTTTTAGAATTAGCCTGTAGTTCTGTGCCATCCAATATGGTGAATGTGCACTTGAAATGTAGCTAGTGCAAGTGAGGAACACAATTTTAAATTTAGTTTTATTTTGATTAATCTAAGTTTTAAAATGAACGCTCAGATCAGTTATTAGAAAAGTTTCAGGCTTAGCACCCATAGCTCAGTGAGTAGGGCACTGGCCACATATACCAAGGTTGGCGAGTTCAAGCCCCACCCCAGCCTGCTAAACAACAAGACAACTACAACCAAAAATAGCTGGGCATTGTGATGGGCGCCTGTAGTTTCAGCTGCTTGGGAGGCTGAGGCAAGAGAATCGCTTAAGAGTTTGAGGTTGCTGTGAGCTGTGACACCACAGCATTCTACTGAGGGCAACATAGTGATACTCTGTCTCAAAAAAAAAAAGAATAGAAAAAGAAGAAAATTTAGACATACTGGTTGTTTTTTTTTTGCAGTTTGGCCAGGGCTGGGTTTGAACTCGCCACACTCAGTATATGGGGCTGGCACCCTACCACCTGAGCCACAGGCACCACCCAATATTCTTTTTTTTTTTTTGTAGAGACAGAGTCTCACTTTATCGCCCTGGGTAGAGTACCGTGGCGTCACACTGCTCACAGCAACCTCCAGCTCTTGGGCTTAAGCGATTCTCTTGCCTCAGCCTCCCTAATAGCTGGGACTACAGGCGCCCACCACAGCGCCCGGCTATTTTTTTGTTTTTGC
>CAUYON010119178.1:0-12506 GCA_963573935.1 Arctocebus calabarensis
CTGTAGTCCCAGCTACTAGGGAGGCTGAGGCAAGAGAATTGCTTAAGCCCAAGAGCTGGAGGTTGCTGTGAGCAGTGTGACGCCACGGCACTCTACCCAAGGCGATAAAAGTGAGACTCTGTCTCTACAAAAAAAAAAAAAAAGTTTTAAAATTAGCTGGGTAGGTGACATGTGTCTATAGTCCTAGCTACTTGGGAGGCTGAGGCGGGAGGATTTCTTGAGCCCAGGGGTTCAAGGTTGCAGTGAGCTATGATTAGGCCACTGCACTTCAGTCTGGGTGACAGAGTAAAACCCTGTCTCATGGAAAAGAAAAAAAAAAGTCTGAACTGAACTAACAGCCTGTTCCTCTGGTGAATTCCACTTACTCTTTTAAATGGCTATCACCCACCTTCATAGACACGAGTCAGCAGAGGTCGGTGTACTATTTGCTTCCATCAGCGCTAAATGTGGTCATCTTGACCTTCAAATCCATCATAAGGCCTTATCAGAGGAACAAATGGGAGGCTTGAAGCTCAACCTCATCACGTTTCCCTGCGTTGGCACTGAATGTAAAGCAAGAGAGGGCTGACAGGGAACCGAATCCTACACCCATCTGTGATCATCTCCAGGGAGAAAAATGATTGCATTGTACAATTTTCTTTCCTCGGGGTTTTTGCAAGAGGTATTTTGTAAGTTACTTGGAGCCTCATGCAAAGGAAGACTGAAGTCATCGTGGTTGCCTATGAATGTTGTCAGGCCCTTGTCACAGGAAGCTGGATTAACAGAAGAGAAACGTGTGCAATATACTCACCCCAGTGCTAAGATTACCACTATTAATGCAGCCAGCCAGACAAGGGTTAAAGTATGTAATTCCATCTGATCCACAGACAGGCTCATACTCGTGTATTTTACAACCACAATTAACGTTGCAGCTTCCCGTCAGGTTCCTATGAGGCATGGTGAGAGAAGGTCTAAGAGAAAAAAGAGGCAGATCTTGAGCACCGCTTACCAAAAAACTAAGAGGAAAGTTCTTGAAATTTAGTATTTTGTCCATTTTAGAGATGTATTCTTCCCATTAAATCAAAGCTATGATACCATGAAGTAGCCACCCTCAAAAACTATCTCTATGACTTTAAAAGAAAAACATAAAGGATGTTTTAAATCCCCTGGTGCTATGGATGCAGTTTTTTTTTTTTTGAGACAGAGCCTCAAGCTGTCACCCTGGAAAGAGTACCATGGCATCACAGCTCACAGCAGCGTCCAACCCCTGTTGCCTCAGCCTCCCAAATAGCTGGGACTACAGGCGCCCACCACAACGTGGCTATTTTTTTGGTTGTAGTTGTCATTGTTGCTTGGCAGGCCCAGGCTGGATTCAAACCCACCAGCTCCTGTATATGTGGCTGGCATCCTAGTCCCTGAGCTACAGGCACTGAGCCTGGATTCAATACTTTTTATCAAATTACCTGTCCCACCTCAATTTTATCCTCCATGCTGGTGCTAGGGTTTCAAAGTCTGGACTCAGCAATTCTAACCCTAGTATAATTACTCACTTACTATAGGTACTTGACTCTACATCTTTACAAATCTGGGCACTAATCTCTTTAATTTTAAGATGGACAAAATATTTTTTAGTGTTAAATCACCAACATCGTTATGACCATATAAACATCAGATTCATCAATCACATCAAAAACTTTAATTGCTCTGGAATAAGTTAATCAAAGAAAGACATTGGATTCTAGAAAACCCAAAGGAAGTGAATTTCAAATACGGTTAGGAATTACACTGCTAGTTCAGTTCAAACAACCAGAGAAGAAAGATGAAGCCGTTCTTCACTCCAAGGTGCCCAAATGGGAACTGACAATCAAACATGATGGGGTTTGTTTCCTCAGAAGATCATGGCATCTGATATAAGAAATGATATAACATGAAAGCTCTAAGAAAATCAACTCAGACAATACATAGAAAAGGAAAAGGTAAGGACGTAGGGCTGGGGAAAGAAGCATAAATAAATGGTGGTGGAAGAGCAAAAGAAAGCAGACACCAGGGGGACCCCCAAAGAATGAGGGAGGCTCTGCAGTGTTCACAACCCAAGACCTCTTTTGCTTTTGTGACCACCATTTTTATGCATCACTCAAGACATGCTGTTCCTACATGAGCTAACAGTAGCAGGTCCTTCACTCATCTGTCCATGTACGACCCATCCATCCATCTATGACCCATCCATTCGACAGATACTGTGAAACGTCTGTGATAAGCCAGGACTCATCCTCACTGATGGGTAAGTACCACTAACCCAGCAGCACAGCCCATCCAGACCACAGGTAACAATCTATAAACTTTAAGTGTCCTTTGTTCAAAGGCTCTTCTCCGATAGCCTCTTTCCCACTCTGATATCTGAATTTGATATCTCAAATTTAAATAGGAGAAACAAATTCGAGGCACTATTAGGCTCTTATCAAGAAAGACTTCTAATAAGACAAAAGTCAAATACAGAGTATCATACCATTTTAAAGTTTGAATATACCAAAAAAAAAAATATGATCCCAGACCAGTAGTTCTCAATGGGGACAGTTCTTTCCCCCAGTGGACATTTGACAGTGCCAGGGGACAGTTTGGGTTATCATAACTGAAGGGGTGCTGCTGGCATCTGGGGGGTACACTAAGCATCCTACAATGCCCATGATGCCCCCACCTCCCACGGTGAAGAATTATCTGGCCCAGTTGTCAACAGTGTTGAGAGCGAGAACTCCTGTTCCTGACCAGCTATCATTGTCTACAGATGATGAAATGGAGACCAAGGAAGGCAATGATTCACCAGGAAGCTGATCAGTGCTATGTTACCTGCTGTCACATGCAAAGACTCAGGGTGTGTTAGTGCTTCCTTCACCAGCACTTCAAGAACCAAACTATAAGCCAGATTAAAGGGCTTTTATATGTCTGCATGCGTAGTCACTAAAAATGTCAACCTTTAATACCATACCCACAGTTATTATTGTTGCTGCTCAGAAGTAACATGGCGTTTCCTACTAAGAGCATACTTAGCACTCACTATTACAGGCACAGATCCCAAATGCCCCTCCTTTATGAGTATGTCCACCCCAGAGAAAGGAACCTAAAGAAAATACTAACAGATGCTCGAAGAACACTAAGCGCACTGATTCAGGAAGGCAAAAAGCTTTCCTAGAGAACAGAGGCACAGTCTCAGATCACACTTTGGTGGGTTTGCTTTTCTCATCAAATCATGGTGTCTGATATGAAGAAATGATACAATATGAAAAATACCAATACAAGAGCTCTATTTGCTGCCAATGCAGGCAACAAATATAAATAGCAATGAAAGGAAGTGGGCATTCCTGAAAGACATTAAGGGAAGAGGGGATGAAGGCACAGAAAAGAAAGCTGCTGACACGGGTAATCTTGTACACGATATTGATTAAAAAAGAAATCACGTTTAAGAGTAATAATGTCTTGTTTGATTAATCATTGACTCTCCAGAAAATGGACCGGATTCAATTCCAGTGATAGTGTATGTGTTGAAGCCTGAGGGACACCAGGCAATTTCTCATTAGCCTCAAGTGAACCCATCACGGGGCCATAAAATGCACAAAGGCTACTTACTGTTTGCTGCACTTGTCCCAGTGCAAAGGGACTGTGTATTACCTTTCCAACAAATGAAAGCATTTATGACAAGACAGTCTTCCAAGTAAGAGGTTTGTGTTGAGGGTTACACTGATTCATGGTTAATTTCAAGTGAGGCACTGGATCTCGCTAGCAAATGCTTTACAATAGCATGGTCCAAGCTGCAAGCTTGAGAGTGACCTGAAATATCTTACTACAAAATCAAGGAGTTACAGAGTCAGTAAGATGGAAAGGATCCCTTAGATTATCTGGTAAACTTGCTAACTTTAAAGAACAGGAATCTATGAGAAATATAAAGATAAGCCCTACAATCACAGATGCCTCAAGAAAACTAACCTTGGGGAGATAATAAAAAATAGGAACAAGAAGTAAAAATAACAGCCTTGTTGTCCAATCTTTACTAAATCAATCATTTAAAGATCAATGTTTATTTAAAGTAATATATAACAACAAAACAGATTGTTGTTAAACATAAGTTTTAAAAAAAAACCCGCCACCATAGGGCCATTACAGCTGGGTATGTAAGAATTCAGTTGCCCTCAAAACACACCCCCTCCCAAGCAACTGTGTCCCATCATCCTACCCCAAGACCTAATGAACACTTTAACTTCCCCATCTAACATACTTTTAATCATCTCTATAAATCAAAGAGGGGTGGCCTAGCCTTCTTTCTACCTCCTTTCAAGTTTCTCTCTATTAAAAGATATGACAGGCTCGGTGCCTGTGGCTCAACAGGCTAAGGCGCCAGCCACATACACCTGAACTGGCGGGTTCGAATCCAGCCTGGGCCCACCAAACAACAATGATGGCTACAACAACAACAACAACAACAACAAAATAGATATAAAAGATATGACAAATAGGTATGAACCCATGCACACTTTGCTCAGCCACATAAATTAAAAGAACATGTTTCACATAGCAAAAACCTCTATAGCCAAATACACTCATTGATTAGAAAAACTGGTATCCATGGATGGAGCTGGAACATATTCTTCTTAGCAAAGTATCTCAAGAATGGAAGAAAAAGTATCCAATGTACTCAGCCCTACCATGAAGCTAATTTATAGCTGTCGTATGAAGGGTATAACCCAACTATAGCACAAGAATATGGGGAAAGGAGCAAGGGAGGGGAGGGGAGGGAGGAGGATGGATGGAGGGAAGGTAATTGGTGGGACCACACCTACAGCACATCTTAGAAGGATACAGGTGCAACTTACTGAATGCAGAATATAAATGTCTTAACACAATAACTAAGAAAATGCCATCAAGGCTATGTTGTTTTTTTTTTTTTCTTTTTGAGACAGAGCCTCAAGCTGTCACCCTGGGTAGAGTGCTGTGGCATCACAGCTCACAGCAACCTCCAATTCCTGGGCTCAAGCAAGCCTCTTGCCTCTGCCTCCCAAGTAGCTGGGACTATAGGGCCCGCCACAACGCCTGGCCATTTTTTGGTTGCAGCCGTCATTGTTGTTTGGCGGGTCCGGACTGGATTCGAACCCGCCAGCTCAGGTGTACGTGACTGGCGCCTTAGCCCGTTGAGCCACAGGCGCTGAGCCCATCAAGGCTATGTTAACCAGTTCAATGAAATTATTTCAGACTGTATTATTCAGATTGTATATGAAACCAGCACATTGTACCCCATGATTGCATTAATGTACACAGCTATGATTTAATTTAAAAAAAGACAAAAAAAGAAAAATTGGTATCTTTCTTATAGTTTCTTAATCTTCATCAATTTACCTCGACCTTCAAGAAGACTTCAATTCAAATGTTTTTGTTTTTTCAACTTCTTTTAACCTCTTGGCTTTATATTAAAGTCTTTCCTGCCTTGTGAGAAATATAATTATTATTGTTATAGCTCCATCTTTCAGATGAGATAATTGAAGATTTGAGAGGACAGGTACCTTTGGGTACCACCAAAGGTCACACAGCTTAAGGGTCAGAAGTGGACTTAAAAACCAGTTTTATCTTTCTCTGTAGTGTATACGCTTAAGGCCTGACAATAGCAGGTGGCTTTGTGTAACCGTCCATAGTTAAGCTTTGTCTAGCATAGGGCTTCTGGGTGGTGCCTACACAAAGCTCTAATGAAATTTCTCTGGCACTCAGTTGTCAATGCTCCTGGGACATTAGAGTAGGAAAAAGATAGGTTCAAGTTCATATCCGTAATTCACACGTACTGTGAACTTTAGATTCCACCTTCATAAAATAGAGATTAAAATGTCTCCATAACATGGTTTTTGTGGGGACTTAGATGGGTAAATGTATGTCCAGTGTACAGCATAGTGCCTGGGACATAACAAGCACTAAGATATTGGCATGCTGTCTATTGACACGTGGCAGAAGCATTAATGAATAACAGTTACACAATCACAAACATGAAGAGTACTTTTCAAAAAGGCAGAAGTAATTTTCTAATTTACTAATTTACAGAGAATGGTAGAAAAAGAAATTGATTTAGATCTAGTTTCAGGACTGCTTTTTTTTAGTTGTATGATCTTAATGTAGTACCAAAGGCTACCATGATGTTTCTCTTTTCAAAAAGGAAGAAGTAATTTTCTAATTTATTCCTACAGAGAATGGTAGAAAAAGAAATTGATTTAGATCTAGTTTCAGGACTGCTTTTTTTTAGTTGTATGATCTTAATGTAGTTGTATGGCTATTAATACTCCTCCTGCCAACATGAAAAGAGAGCAAGAATAATTAACAAAGGGTTTTGTGCGACAATATAGGTGATAGCCTAGGTTTATGAGAGGACTACATTCATGGAAGTTGTGATCACTGTATCTAATTGTCACTTTTTATTGCTAAAGCTTCCTTCAGCTTTGTAGACAACACACTCAAACAAGGAATAACTTAAAACTTACATGTAAGAACCCACAACTTATACAAACATCTTTTTAAATCCATAATTTTTTAAATAAAATAATGTTTCCATTACATGGTGTTTCAAAATACCTTTACTATTAAAGTAAACATATTCATTTTAGAAAATGTAGAAAACACAAAAGGACTAAAAAATTTAACTCATGCATAATGTGCCTGTCCTCCAGGGATATTCACTATTATGCTATTAGTATATTTTCTCTTTTTTGAATATACATATAGATTAACATTAGTAACATACTGCTAACAACATTCTGTATAAAGTTTTAAATTCTACTTTTTTTTTTTTTGCCAATTTTACATGATGAACATTTTCTATCAGCTACATTACCATAAGGTTACAGACTGGCGTTTTTAAAATTAAAATGTTTATTATGTTTAAGGAGAAAGTATATACCCTTGCAGACTTCATTTAGATCTTGGTTACAAAATTTAAAACTTAGTGGAAAAAAATCTGTTTATTCTTCACATCCCTTTTGGTATGGTTAAAATGAAATAGAACAAATTTTGTTTGAGTCTCTAGATAGAAAAAAAGATGAATGCATATACTTACAGTGAGAGAAATGAACTCTAAGTCTATTAATAAAAGTTGCTATGATAATCCAGAAACATGTATACCAAAGATCCTTTTAAGGATCTTCCTTCCTTCAAGCAACTTCCTTCCCCTCTAATTTTTAGACATTCCCTTTAAAATTAGTAGTATCTGTAATGATTAAAAGATTTTGAATGATGCCAACTGATTTAAATGATGTGAAAAAAACTTGAGTAGATTAAGCTGCCCATGACACATAGGTGGGGGGATGGATGGTTTAATTAAAGAATTTAGGTGTGACCTGTCCAGAAATGCTAGTTACCTGGGTGGACTAGTCCACTATCTAAATATACCAGGTTGCAAGATTGCAAGATGAGTTATGGTGATAAGGAAGATTCAATGCACCTGTGGGAAGCTGCAGACGCGGTCTCTATTCACAGGCTGTATCTATTTAATTTCTATAGCCCAAATACTATGAAGAATTACACCCCTCAACAGAGAAAAACTGGAGGGAAAAATTTCAACCCCTGAGCTTCTGGAGTTAGGTGGGCCTGGGGGACCATCCAGTCTGACAGCCACTGTCGAGAACAGAAAACAGAAAAACTCTTCCTGGTCATGTGGTAACTCAAGAAATCACCCCTATAAAAGTTGTGGCTCAGTCGTTCAAGTCACCAAACCAGAAGATGATATAATAGATTTTACTCTTAAGATCAAAGAGATGACACTTGATAAATGAAAGATAACAAAGCTAGAATTCTCAAATGATTCATCAAGACACAGCACTAGTTAAAATGTCTACATATGGACAACAGATTTAACTCAATCTCCAAAAAAAATATCGAAGAAAAGGCAGAGTGAGGAACAATCACTTACATTAGACAATGTCCTTTACAAAGTTTTACTTAAGCCACAATTTTCACAACTGCCAGAGCTTTTGGCTGCAAGAAGATAAGGACACACCTGTGTGAAATACAGTTTGGCAGCCACAGCGAGAAAGCAAGACACATTTCCCAATTAAAACTGCAGGGAAATTGTGGGTGCTTGGGAACGTAAGTAGTTGAGCTGGAAATGGATTTAGCCTGAACTCCTACGAGCTTTCAAAATGAAAACTCATCAGATTCCCAAATCTGAAGTCGCTTTCTTTTTTTAAAATTTAATTTGGTTGTTGTTAGAACACTTACTATAAGCTCTACCTTCTCAACAATTTTTTTAAGTGTACAATATGGTATCGGACAGTGGCTCTCTAGAGCTTATTTATCTTGGTTGATTGAAAATTCATGCATGTAGATTTGTAACTCTTTTTTTGTTGTTGTTGTTTGGAGACAGAGTCTCACGATGTCCCCCTTTAGAGTGCTGTAGCATCACAGCTCACAGCAACCTCAAACTCTCAAGCTTAAGCGATTCTCTTGCCTCAGCCTCTCTAGTAGCTGGGACCACAGGCGCCCAGCACAATGTCCAACTATTTTGTTGTTGTTGTTGCATTTGTCATTGTTGCTTTAGCTGGCCCGGGCCAGGTTCGAACCCACCAGCCCCGTTACATGTGGCCAGCACCCTAACCACTGAGCTACAGGTACCGAGCCAGATTAGTAACTCTTCAATACCCCCTCCCCCAGCCCCTGGCTTCCATCATTCCACTCTTTGATGCTATGAATTTGACTATTTTAGATACTTCATGTAAGTGGCATCTGTGAGCAGTTTATTTACATAGCATAAAGTCCTCAAGGTTCATCCATGTGGTTGCCTACATAGAATTTCCTTCTTTTTACAGGGTGAATAATAGTCTATTGTGTGTACATTCTGTCATTCATCACTGAACTTCAGAGAGAGGTTCTGATAAATGCACAGTTAGGGATTTCACCACTGTGCAGACATTACGGAAGGAACTAAGACATGTCCAGATGGCCCAGCCCACTGTACTCCTAGGCTACAAACCTATACACCATGTCACTATAATAAATACCACAGGCAATTGTAACACAATGTAACTATTTATATATCTAAACATAAAAAGGTACAAGAAAAATACAGCATAAAAATTTATAAAATGGGCTCGAGCAGCTAAGGTGCCAGCCACATGCACCTGAGCTAGTGGGTTCGAATCCAGCCCAGACCCACCAAACAACAATGATGGTTACAAACAAAAAATAGCTGGGCGTTGTGGTAGGCGCCTGTAGTCCCAGCTACTTGGGAGGCGGAGGCAGGAGACTTGCTTGAGCTCTGGAATTGGTGAGTGCCTGTGAGTGAGTATGGAGGCCTAGGATGTTACCCTGCACAGCTGCGGACTTTATAAACACTGTACATAAACTTAGGTTACACTTAATTGAGGAAAGAACTTTCTTCAATAATAAATTAACCTTAGCTTACTGTAACTTTTTACTTTACAGACTTTTGAATTTTTTAACTTTTAGACTCTTTTGTATCAATAGCAGTTAACTTAAACACACATTGTACAACTATATAAAAATTTTTTCTTTATATCCTTATTCCATCAGCTTTTTTCTATTTTAAAATTAATTTCTTATTTTACCTTTTTAAAACGATTTTCTCCACAACATCCTAAGGCAGTGTTTTTCAACTTTTTTTAATCTCATGGCACACTTGAGCCTAGAATTAAACTTCCACGGCACACTTTTTTACCTTTAAAAATTGTTTTCATGATATCCTTATTCTATAAACTTTTTTTCTATTTTTAAATTAATTTCTTTTTTTACCTTCTAAAACTTAAAAACGAAGACACAAACACACACATCAGCCTAGTCCCACATGGGATCAGGAGCATCAATGTCATTGTCTTCGCCTCCATGTCTATCCCATTGGGAGGCCTTCAGGGGCAGTGACACCCACGGAGCAGCCCTCTCCCAGGCCTTCTTTGGGACCACCCCTGCCTAGCCTGCCTGAGGCTAGTCTACCATTGACTTGTTTTTCATATAAGTAGGAGTACACTCTAAATTAATGATAAAAACATCCAGTGTAGCAAATACATAAACCAGTGACATAGTTGGTTTTTATCACTATCAGGTATTACGTACTGTACATGACTGATGTGCTGGCCTTTTACAGGACTGGCGGTGGGTGCAGTGGGGCTGTTCACACCAGCATCTCCATAGGAGTAACTATGGAGATAGGAGTAAAGCCTTGTGCTTTAACCTTACTATGGCTCAGACCTCACTTGGAGAAAGGAATTTTTCACTTCCCATTATACTTTGATAGCACAACAAGGTGACTATAGTCAAACATAAGTGACTGTATACTTTAAAATAAGTAAAAGAGTAAAATTGGAATGTTTCTTAACACAAAGAAACGATGATAAATGCTTGAGATGACAGATATCCCATTAGCCTGATTTAATTATTACTTGTATGCCTATGTCAAACATCACATGTACTTCATAAATATATATAACCATTAGACAGTCATAATAATTAAGAATAAAAGCTGGGTGCAGTGGCTCACACCTGTAATCCTAGCACTCTGGGAAACCAAGGAAGGAGAATTGCTTGAGGTCAAAAGTTCAAGACCAGCCTGAGCAAGTATATAAGACCCCATGTCTACCATAAATAGAAAAATTAGTTTGGTGTGGCGGCAATTGCCTATAGTTCCAGCTACTAAGGAGGATAAGCAGGAGAATTGCTTGAGCCCAGGAGTTTGAGGCTGCAGTGGGTTATGATAATGCCACTGCACTCTACCTGGGGTGACAGAGTGAGACTCTGTCTGGAAAAAATAAATAAATAAAATAAAGATGGCACATTTGAGATATATTTTTTAAAAATCAATGATACAGATTAAGAAAAGGAAAGGATCAATGAAGGAAAAAGAAAAAATGGCAAGGATAAAAAAAAACCCTAAAATAAAATATGAAACCAGACCCGAAGGCTGTAGTCTCCAGAAAGAAAGAGCTCACCATGACCCTAGCAAAAAATAAAATAATTCATCACAAAATATATCATGGTGAAATTTTAGAATTAGGAAAAAATGGACGTTCCCAGGAAGGAAAAATACATCATGACAAAGGACTGAGAAAAAGGAAAATAAAATATCCCACAATAACGTTAGAAATTAGATGACTATGAAATAAAATCTTCAAAATCCTGAGTGAAAATGGTTCATCAAAAATTTGGCCAACTTGGCAATCAAATGTAACAGTACATTAAAAAATCCTCACATAACAAAGTTATATAGCCTATGCAGCCTTTTTTATAGCTGCTGAAGGACGTGCTCCATCAAAATGAGGGAGTAAACAAAAAAAGTGGTCTCCACAGAAGCCAGGAAACAGAAGCTCAGAGCAGAGAAAGGGAAATGGAACTGTCCAGATGACAACAGGCCAGCCCACCCAGAAACACCAAGTCCAGGTGAAGCCAGGGGAACTAAGAGATGCAACATAAATGACTGACTCCAAGGTGTGGTGAAATGGAACTGTGAATTCCTCAAAACAATAGAAGATTATATTGAGATATTTTTTGAGCTCTCAGAACATACAAGAAGCTAAACATAGATTCAAAGAAATAAATGAAAACAAGGAGGAAAATCAATGTTGCATAAATGAGGAAATCTAATCACGAGACACATTACATAAACATAAGGTGAAAATAGCATAAAAGGCTTTGACCTCAATCTGTGAAGGGAAAGCGGCATTCCTCATTTACCCAGACAGGCCGTCATAAATAACATCTCCATTTGATTAACGTACATAATAGTCCTTAAAAATACACAGGCAAATTCCAAAAGAGAAAACTAAAAGGAATTTAAAATTATTGCCCCAGAAATAGTTAGGAGATTTCTGGTTCTTTATTACTTTTAAATTCTATTTATTTTTCTATAAATAATTTAATAATAATAAATAATTTGGTAGAAATAAACATAATTTTTTTTAATTGTTGAGGATTCATTGAGGGTACAAGAAACCATGTTACACTGATTGCATTTGCTGGGTAAAGTCCCTCTTACTATCGTGTTTTTGCCCCCAAAAGGTGTGGTACACACCAAGAGCCCAGAAATAAACATATTTTATAGAAATAGCCATTCTTTTTTTTTTTTTTTTTTTGAGACAGAGCCTCAAGCTGTCACCCTGGACAGAGTGCTATGGCATCACAGCTCACAGCAACCTCCAATTCCTGGGCTCAAGCGAGTCTCTTGCCTCTGCCTCCCAAGTAGCTGAGACTACAGGCACCCACCACAATGCCCAAATGTTTTTTTGGTTGCAGCGTCATTGTTGTTTGGCAGGCCTGGGCTGGATTCGAACCCGCCAGCTCAGGTGTACGTAGCTGGCGCCTTAGCCCGTTGAGCAACAGGCGCCGAGCCAGAAATAGCCATTCTTTTTTTTTTTTTGAGACAGAGCCTCAAGCTGTCACCCTGGATAGAGTGCTGTGGCATCACAGCTCACAGAAACCTCCAATTCCTGGGCTCAAGCGAGTCTCTTGCCTCTGCCTCCCAAGTAGCTGGGACTACAGGCGCCCACCACAACACCCAGCCA
>CAUYON010119182.1:0-17985 GCA_963573935.1 Arctocebus calabarensis
AAAATAGCCGGGCGCTGTGGCGGGCACCAGTAGTCCCAGTTACTAGGGAGGCTGAGGCAAGAGAATCGCTTAAGTCCAAGAGCTGGAGGTTGCTGTGAGCAGTGTGACGCCACGGCACTCTACCCAGGGCGATAAAGTGAGTCTCTGTCTCTACAAAAAAAAAAAAAAAAAAAAAAAACATAAAAAACCAAAGTGCTTTTGTACATTTTATATCTCTGTTAAAGGGGAGGGAGTTCAGGTTCTGTCTGGCCCCTGGCTTGACTGGCCAGGCTCAATGTCACTGTCCAGGGTAGCTGTCCTTGGGGATCTGAACTAGGAGCAGTCTGAGAACTTGGAATTGATTTCTAAGACTGAAGGCGGTGCCTGTGGCTCAAGGAGTAGGGCGCTGGCCCCATATACCAAGGGTGGCGGGTTCAAACCCGGCACTGGCCAAAACTGCAAAAAAAAAAAAATAAAATAAATGAAATAAGACTGAGAAGGCAGGTTGGTTTAAGCTAAGGGCCACAGAGTCAGAGCAGGAGACCCTGACCCAGAAATAGGCTAGCACTTGTTATGTAGCCCTTGGCAGTCCCCCCTTTCCTTATGTAACCTCAGTGTCCACACTGTTCCCTTTTGTTGATTCCCTCCATGTGACTGGTTTTCTGTCAATCTCCTTAGCTAATGAGCTCCTTATAAGGAAAATGGATGGATCAGAGCACAGCTCCATACACAGTGGTGGGACACAGCCATTTCCCAGAGTGTAGACTTTCCCAGAACACCCCTTTTGTGTCCGCAAAGGCTGGAATTGTTTCTGCCTTGTTTGGAATAATAAAGCCGCCTGTGTTCCCTGTATCCACCTCTCAGTTGCCTGCTATGTACCCTCCTACGCTGCTTCCCGGGCCTCACTGCAGTTCTCAATACCCTATGCAGCACAGCAGTGACTGACACAGGCTCCAACGAACTGAAGGACACGGCTTGTCATTTTCAGTTTTGGGGAGGTGGATACACATGTGGTGTGATGTGATGTTCTGAGAGCCCCTGGTGCTCAGGGAGTGAGTTGTGGAGTCTGTAGCAAGGGGGGTCTGGGGAGGGGAACAGGACAGGCATTCAGGGTGAGGACAGCAGCACAACTGGAAGTGGGGAATGACAGAACATGGCCGGTCATCAGGGGTTGTCCCTGCACTTGCCTGCTTTCTATTGCGTCCCTGACACTGTGCTGTGTTCAGCTGTGCGCTCATGGGGGCCAGCTCCTCTGCAGTTACAGACCTGGAGCTCCAGCACTGAAGTGGGAGCCTCAGAGCTCCCCCCAAACCAAACTGCTTTCTGTTTTTCCTCTGCTCTCACACCACAACAATCAACACAGAATTCTGTGAAATTTGTGAGCACACAAGCAAGGAACCCGTTCTGCAGTGGACACCAGCTGGGTGTCCTCCAATTCATTGCTCACATTATCTACATGGACAAGACTGCTCCCCACTTGATGCCAACTGCAAACCCCAAGTTGTTTTACCTGTGCTTCTGACTGGCTAGAAATTGGGGATCCCATAACCTCTTTTCCTTGGGTTTGATTAACTTGCTAGAATAGCTCACAGAATTCAGGGACTAGCCTAAGTTTTCCTGATTATTATAAAGGATATTACAAAGGGCACAGATGAAGAGATGCATATGGCAAGGTAGGGGAAGGGACGTGGAACTTGCATGTCTTTCCTAGGTGTGCCACCCTCCAGGGGCCTGTCCAAAAGCTCTCTGGACCCGTCCTCTGGGGTCTTTTGTGGAGACATCATTGGATAGACATGACTGAAGCATGACAACCATGTGATTAGACAAGGGGGCATGCTCTACTACTAGCAGGGTGGAGCAGGGCCTGTCTATTCAGACTTTTCTTGGCCTTTCTGTGCAATATTCCTTCTTTCCAGGTATGGGGCAGAACCTCTTCTGAAATAGAGTCTTATAAACTACAGTTAGACAAAGTAGGCTAGAGATTTCTTTATGGCCAGCTCCAAGTCAGAAAGGTGGAGAAGGCTTGGCGCCCATAGTTACGGCACCAGCCACACCAGTGAAGCTGGCCCAGCCCTGGCCAGCTAAATAACGACAACTGCAACAAAAAAACCCCAGCTCTGGCCAGCTAAATAACGACAACTGCAACAAAAAAATATCCAGATGTTGTGGCAGGCACCTGTAGTCCCAGCTACTTGGGAGGCTGAGGCAAGACAATCGCTTGAGCCCAAGAGTTTGAGGTTGTGAGCTGTGACACTATGCCATTTTACCCAGGGCAACATAGTGAGACTGTGTCTCAAAAAAAAGAAAAAAAAGGTGGAGAAAATTAGAGTATATTTTTGGATTTGATGGCCTACCTTGGGTAGAAATAACAAGGGCTTAGGACCCAGGTACCATGGATAAAAATCAATATAACTGATCCTTGAATAACAGGTTTCAATAGCATGGATCTGCTTATACATGGATTTTTCTCAACCAAATGCAAATCAGAAATACAGCTAAGCATTCTAAGGATGTAAAATGAACCCATACAGAGGGCTGACTGCAGGGCTTGAGTATGCGATGACCTTTGGTATTTGAGAGGGTCCTAGAACCAACCCCATATGCATACTGAGGGACTACTGTATATATTCATCACAGTATCATACAGACCAAACATGCTCCCAGTAGAGGTTGTGCCCAGAGTCTGGTTATATCCTCCAAGAGACTAAAAAAAATCACGTCTTTTTGTTGCCGTTGAGAACCACCTTCTAAGAAGGTAACAGAGGCTCGGTGCCTGTGGCTGAAAGGGTTAAGGCGCCAGCCATGTACACCTGATCTGGGGGTTCAAATCCAGGCCGGGCCCTCCAAACAACAATGATGGCTGCAACCAAAACATGGCGGGGCTTTGTGGCGGGCGCCTGTAATCCCAGCTACTTCGGAGGCGGAGGCAGGAGACTCACTTGAACCCAGGAATTGGAGGTTGCTGTGAGCTGTGATGCCACAGCACTCTACCCAGGGGGACAGCTTGAGGCTCTGTCTCAAAAAAAAAAAAAAATAGTAATAATAAAATAAAGTAAAAATAAATAAGGGCAGAACTTAGATTTGAAAAGAAAAATGTTCTCATCCCTGTCTTTCCATCGAGTAAATGATTCTCAAATTAAGAATGACTTCCAAGCAAAAATCACAAATCCAGAGCACTATCACAAAAATCTGATCTAAAGGTAAAGCCAAGAATTTGACTCTTCGACCTTTGTCAAGTCCTCAGAGAGATTTAAGGTGGTGCCTGTAGACCCTTTCCAACACATCGAAAGCCTTCCAAGGGCCTTTATGTTGTGTGCCTCACTGGCCTTCTCTGTTAATCAGCTGGACTTCTAAAAATTTCACAAGGAGCCCAAAGTAGGGAAAAGATTATCTCTTCGAAATGTGTGGATGTGGCTTTTATCTAACGGAGCAGATTTATAAACTGACTCGTAAAAAACCCACAGAAGTTTTAAAGAAGAATTGTCAGTTTGGAGGGAGACAGAGAAAATACAAAATAGGTTCAGGACCTCTGAACTATTCTCAGAACTCAGGCAGAGAAAACGACTCAGTCTCAACATTTATTTGCCAGATACGTGGCAGAGCCACTTGGAAGTGCTTTTTTGAGGGGCCTCTGATGACGCAATGTGGAGGCCCCTCAGGCATCTACCAAAGTGCAGATTTATGAGCCAAATATATAATAAGAGTTACTGTTTTAAGCCCCTATGTTTGGGGAGGTTTGTTATGTGGCAATAAAAAGTTGAAATAAGGATTTTCCAGAGTGGATGAAAGACACCATACCAGTAGATTCCAGAAGTCTAACGAATCCCAAATGGGAAAAATAAAGAAAATAAATAAAAAACAGTATAGTGAAATTAGACAATGTCAAAGACAAAGAGGTCTTAAGCACAGCCAGAAAAAATGTTAACAATGGTTGAACCTTGAGACAGGTGTGTGATGTTCACTGTTCTGTTCTTTTAAGTATTTTTAGTGCGTTACCCATATACACAGTCAAAATGCTGTAGTTAGTAGGTGAGCCAGAAAGAAAAGAGATTCCCTTCAAATGAAGGAAAATGAAATTAGCCCCTGACCTCGCAATAGCGATAATGAAACCCAAAGGACGGAGGAATAAAACTGCGCTAAGATAAATAATTAACGTGTTGAGAGGGTTACAGTCCTAAATGAAAATGAAATGCATGAATGTCTTCATCGCTTCTGGGTAGGGAAAGATTTCTCAATTAGATTAAAAAAGCGTTATCCGTAAAGAAAAAAAGAGATGAATGTGAATGTATCAACATCAAAATGCCTCAGTTCAAAAGGCATCGTAAAGAATGTGAAAATTACAAGCCAAGAAACGAGAGAAGATTGCAATACACATACCCACAAAGGACTTTCATCCAAAATATTTTTTAAAAGAACTCTAATATATGAAGAGGAGAGGGGAAGGACCACAACAGATATTTCATAAATGGAAAACACCAATGTAGAATGAGATTTCCAAACATCAATGTAGAATGAGATTTCCAAACATGTCCATCATAAAGAGATTGCAACCCTAATAAGATATTACTTTCCCATTAAATAAAGAGGAAAAGCTGACGATAACAAGCATTAGTGGGGGCAGGGAGCCTGAGGAGCCCTCACACTCTGCTTGTGGGGATGCCAACACCCACAGCCACTTTGAAAACAATTGGGCATTATCATGACAATTGAAGACATACATATTATTTAAGACCCCGAAATTCCGTGTCTGGATTATATTCTAAAAATAAGTCTTGCATATATACACAAGACTCAGTGTAAGAACGTCAGGGGTACATTCCTTACAGTCAAAAAACCTAGGAACAAGGCTAGGTACGGTGGCTCATGCCTGTAATCCCAGCACTCTGGGAGGCTGAGGCAGGTGGATTGTTTGAGCTCAGGTATTTGAGACCAGCTTGAGCAAGAGTGAGACCCTATCTCTACTAAAAATAGAAAAATTAGGCTAAGTGCCCATAACTCAGTGGCTGGGGTGCTGGCCACATACACTGGAGCTGGCAGGTTTAAGCCTGGCCCAGGCCTGCTAAACAACAATGACAACAACAAAAAATAGCCTAGTGTTGTGGAGGGCACCTATAGTCCCAGCTATTTGGGAGGCTGAGTCAAGAGGATTGCTTACACCCAAGAGTTTAAGGTTGCTGTGACACCATAGCACTCTACTAAGAACAACAAAGTGAGACTCTGTCTCAAAAAACAAAAGAAAACAAAACAAAACAGACAAAAACAAAAACAAAGGCAAATTAGCTGGGTGTGGTGGTGGGTGTCTGTAGTCACAGCTACTTGGGAGGCTGAGGCAAGAGGATCGCTTGAACCCAAGAGTTTGAGGTTGCTGTGAGCTGTGACATCACAGCACTCTACCCAGGGTGACAGATTAAGACTCTGTCTCAAAAAATAACAATAATACGAAAATAACTAAGAACACCGACAATATCTGTAAACAAAAGAATGAATTAGTAGTGTCATACGTTCAGATAACACACCACTAACAGTGAACATTAATGAAATCCTGCTAAATGCAATAGCCTGAATGAATCTTAAAGGCATAGTGGGTGAAAGAAACACTTAAAGTGTATGTATAGTATGATTCTATTTATATATTATTCAAAACCAGACAAAACCAAGCGACATTGTTTAGAGATATAGACATAGGTGATAAAACTGTAAGGAATAAGGAATTGTTTACCACCAAATGCTGTGTAGTGGTTACTTTTAGGACCTAGGGAAGAGGGTGGGCCAGGGCCGGAAGACTCAGGGGGCTGCTGGAGCGATGCCCATGTTCTGGTTCTTGACGGTGCTGGGGATACAGGTGCTCACTCGAAACCTATGTATTGCGCTATACCTTGATAAATATTGTTTTTCTATATATATTTGTTATATTCCATAATCTATATAGCGCTATACCTTGATAAACGTTGTTTTTCTGTATATGTTTGTTATATTCCATAATCTAAACAAAAGATGAGAGGGACTTTAAGTGGTTTTCTCAGGGTCACTGTGGTAATTCCTCACAGATTCAGAGGGAACTGTCACCAAGACCGGTGAACTCTGTATGAGACAGTCTGTCAACTAAGGTCTGTATTTTCCCTACCTACCCCTCTTTCTACCCCCTGCCCAGTGACCTTCATGCAGGTGCTAATCTTCCTTGGTATATTTCTAGATTTGTTTAAAACAATAAAAAAGACTTCACTTTTGCTTTGCACCATCCTAGTTTGGAAATATTAATAAAAGGAACAGATATGGCTTCTCTCTCTTCGCATCATTGCTGTGACAACCCTAAGGTGAAGAGGCTTGGATCCCTGAGGAGAAGGCTGGGGAACCGGGAGGTGGCCCCGAGGAAAGCTCCCAGCTTCCTAGTCCAGGACTTCGGCTCGGCACGTAGGCTTCTGCCAGTGAGGACCCCTTTCAGTCTGGAAGCCAATCTAGAAACGCTTTCTCCAGCCACCAGGAGCTGGAGTTTAGCAAAATGACCCCTCATCAGAATATGAGCATGATAGGCCAGAGAGACACCCAGCGGGATACTCAGCTCTCACACTGGAGGGAAGTGGGATAAAAAAAGACAAAGCACAGAAAGTAGACATAAAGTCATTATCTGTGGATTTAACACACACACACACTCACTCACCTGGATCTAGGTGTAGTAGTGAAGTAACACCTTCTCCCCAACAGGATGGAAGTTATAGATTTAGAGTTATCTGTGAAAATATATGTAAGAAAAGAAGTCCTTATGCCAAAAGCAATATCCTCCCAGCTCACCCAGGCTCGGACAAGATGAGGTTGGGAGAGGGTCAGGCCATGTGTGGGTAGGAAACCAGAGGACTCCCCACAGGGACAGATACATCGCTGGATGGATGCCCACAGTGGCCCTGGCAGGGCAGACCCTGCGGAGGTCACAGTGGGGAGTAGATTAGCTCTGGACCTTCTGCCCAGCGACTCCTTCTATGAACTTGACTTTCTTGAACTTTTCCAGCCAGATCCCACTGGGGATTACAAAGTACTAACAAGATCAGATTCTAAACGGATCTCGTTCAAGAGCATAGCTAAGCCATTCTTGGTCATTTTTATACAGCTCTGAGTCAAAGACAGACATGTCCATAGAGCTGAAGTTCAAGTTCTCATACCTGTCATGCCTCTTCTAAGGCTCTGGGAACCTCAGAGAAAGTGCTGCCATGGTCATGTGTCTTGGTAACAATCTCAAAAGTAAGATGATTTAATCCAAATCGGTTAAGACTGCCGTTTCTTCCACTTCAGCTTCCGTTCCCACGCATCTTCCGGGTGTCAGATGGTGTTCAGTGGAGGGGCCATTTGGGTTTAATCGACTATGTTATGTGGTTGGGAGTCCCTTCTGGGTAAATTAAGTCATAGTGTCCCATCTTGGTGTGTGCAGGCTTTTGGAACTCTCCCAACCTATAGTGTGATGTCAAAGTGCCAGAGTTTGTATCCCAAAGTGGACACATCTGTCAAACATCAGAAGCAGGTGGCTAGCAGAGTAGAGACGAGGCTTAAAATGTACAGAGCCAGTTCTGGAGAACATCCTCTTAAGAATGGAAAAGCAAGTATCCAATATATTCAGTATCAAACCAATAGATAAACAACTACAAGTCCAAGGAGAGAAAAACAAACCACATTCAAGTAGGGAGGAGAGAGGGGGACTGGTGAGCTCTCGCCTGACGGGACCCATGTAGGGATACAGGGCACATCCCCTGGGCGAAGCTTCAACTACAGCACCTGGACTTCACCCAACAAACGCAAACAATGTAACCGAATTGTTCGAACCCTTATATCAATCTGAAATTTTAAGATATCATCAAACTTACAGTGGGTGAACTGAATGTTGCACATAATTTATACCTCTATAAATTTTTTAAAAAGGGAAGTTAATTGAAAGGCATAAAATGGAAGAGAAATGAGAAGAGTAGAGTATAGTGGATGGGAGGAGAGGAGAAGAGAAGAAATCTACACCATGAATGGATTAATAAATTGTGGTACGTGTACACTATGGAATATTATGCAGCCTTAAAGAAAGGCTCTTCATGCTTACCTAGAGGGAGCTGGAACATATTCTTCTTAGCAAAGTATCCCAAGAATGGAAGAAAAAGTATCCAATGTACTCAGCCCTACTATGAAACTAATTTATAGCTTTCATGTGAAGGCTATAACCCAATCACAGCACAACAACTGGGGAAAGGGGCAAGGGAGGTGGAGGGGAGGATGCGCGGATGGGCGGAGGGAGAGTATTTGGTGGGTCCACACTTACGGTGCATCTCAGAAGGGTACAGGTGAAACTTACTAAATGTAGAATATAAATGTCTCCACACAATAATGAAGAAAATGCTATGAAAGCTATGTGAACCAGTTCAATGAAAATATTTCAAATTGTATATAAAACCAGCACATTGTACCCCATGATTGCAATTATGTACACAACCATGATTTAATTAAAAAAAAAAAAAGAAAGAAAAAAAGAAAAGAAATTTACAATGCTAGAACCTAGTCTGTGAGAACTTCTCCCAATTGGTGCATGTGTAAAATTTTAAGTAAATTCTCTCTGATGTCTCGTCAACTTTTTCTATGAAGAATATTCTAGATAATGCAGCTTACACAATTAGAAGCACATCATATACTTCTTTCGTTTTCTCAAAGAAATTGCATGAAACAAAATTTATCAGAATCCCCCTGTTTTTAGGGCACAAATCTGGACTAGAAGTAATATCAATAACAAATGTGTTTATAATTCATATAAAAAAGAGTAGGTAAAGGTTTTCCCAAATTAGACCATAATCCTAAAAATGTACATGATTAAATTCTGAAGACAAAAGAAACTTTTCTAAACCAGAAATAATAAAGCCTAAAGTTTGATCAATTATGCTGTAGGAAACAATTATCTATTTCCTGTGTAGAAAATACTACAAAATCATTGATACATGAAATTACAATCAAATAGGATGTAGCAAAAGAATATTAGAAAATGGTATTGTAAAAGTCGTAAGATCATTCATTACTAAAAGTATGGTTTTTTTCTCGATTTTGAAACATTTATCATGGTTTTAAGAATTTTAAAAGATATGTAATTTGCTGTGAGTTTTTTCCATTAAAGATATTCACTTTAGACCGGGTACAGTGGCTCACGCCTATAATCCTAGCACTCTGGGAGGCCGAAGGGGGTGGATTGCTTGAGCTCATGAGTTTGAGACCAGCCTGAGCAAAAGAGAGACTTCTTCTCTACTAAAAATAGAAAAACTGAGGAAAGAAGATCTCTTGAGCCCAAAAGTTGGAGGTCATTGTGAGCTATGACACCATGGCACTCTATCCAGGGTGACAGCTAGAGACTCTGTAACATATACAAAAAAAAGACATTCACTTTTATATCTTTAATTAAATTTATAACTCTCTCTCTCTCTCTCCCTCTATATATATATATATATATATATATATATATATTTTTTTTTTTTTTAAAGAGGATCTCCCAAATTGCATAAGCTTTAGGCTTCACCAAAATGGATCTATCTTTACCTCCAGACATTAATTTATCTGGGTCACGTGGATAAGAGCAACTGAGGGTCTAGTAACCAGGTGGGCCACGACAGACAAGCCATTACTCTCCCAGCACGCTTAGGGCCTGGGGTGTCTCCACCTGCAAACAGTCCATGTAACACACACAATGAACCTTCCCCATACGCATCTCCCCCTTCTCCATGCCAACCAACAGAGAGGGTTCTTTTCTTCCTAGGATCCTGGATAGATTGCTCACTTCTTTGATTGATCCAAGGTGATCGCCAGAATTTTTTACTAGGTCCCTGATGCCAACTCTCAACCTCTCCTCTCCGACAGGAAGGAGATCCTAGTGCTGGGAGGATGGGTCCCAGGAGACATTGAATTTGGAAAGAGCACAATAGGCCCAAAGGCTCTACCGATGAGAACTGAGAGAATAATCACAGATGATGGAAAGTGAAAGTAAGCAATGGGGAGTTCATCTGAAGAGTAATCCTGGCATAAGGCAACGAGGCAAAAATTGGTAAAAGCAAGAGTGGGACACAGCACGGAAGAGAATTCCCGAAGCCCTTGTACCTGTTTGAGGCATCATAAGGAGAGTACCCATGATCTTGGCTGGGACACAAGTGAAAAAGTTTTAGTAAAGGGAGTTAAGCTGAGTCAAACGCCACCAGAATAACTTTAAAATTTTTAAGGCTGACATTCAAAGTTTCCAGAATTTGATCCTAATGTATTCCCTTCCAGCTTTATCTCTCACTAAGTGTATAAATGTCACACACACATCCCCAATGTTCATACCACCCCCAGCAATGAACCATTACTTAGCTCCATCACTAAAACACCCACACACTTTGCCTGGTCTCGACTATTCAATCAGCATTTACTGAGTGTGTGTGACCGAAACAACCACCCAGGGCACATCAGGCCCTGTAATAGGTGCTTGACAGCCAGCCTGGCAGTAAGTTAAATATTCTTAGTCCCATTTTCCATTAGGGAAATCATGCAGGGTAGAAATCCCATGTCCAGACAGGGAAGATCTGGGTCTTGAATCCAAGTCCTCTAAACTAACAACCAGCATGCTGCCTCCCCATCCCCCACTGCCTCCAGGGCTGTCCCGGGACTGGCTGGGTACTGTGCGGGGCTTGAGCACCTTAGGACCTGTGAAGGGCTCTGCAGACAGGAGCACAGGCCTGGCCGCTGCCCAGCAGATGGGAGACTCCAGGAGAGCAGCAGGTGCCTAGCAACGAGAGTGGGACCACAGGCTGCTGGGTACGCTTGGATGCTTCTCAAGGGCAGTAGAAAGTTGGGGAGCAAAGTCAACTGTACCCCAATATCTGATACCAAAATTCATGCCCTCACAGCTCAGTGGCCAGAAAACAGCTCCTTGCTACTCTTTCAGTGAACTGAAATGTGTGTGTCATGGGAATAAGAAACCCAGGCAGGTAAAGGCCTTCGTGGTATTCATAAAACCAGAAGTGCTTCTTAAAGGGAGGGAGGTGACGAAAATTGCCTGAGTTTGCACATCATTTGATGTCAATTCTCACTCATCTGAGTGCTTCATAATCATATCAATAAATGGCTTGATAATCCCTGGGGAACCAACACAAAGTCACCGAATAGCTTGAGGTTTGAAAAGTGTCGTCACACCTCCTTCCTCACTCCCACTCCCATGTGCTAGGAGCAGCGAGCCTGTCACGTCACAAGCCCAGATCAGGCCTAGAGAGCAAAAATCCCTCCTCCAGGCAGACACCACCAGCTAGCACCCTCACCCTACCTCTTGCCAAGTTCCTATGAATTATGGAAGACACTTCGCCCACATCATTGGATTAAATCCACACAATATCCTGAGAAGTAGAAATTACTCTCATTTTAGAATAGTATTTGATTCTACAAAGTGTATGAAAGAGCAAAGGGTCGGCAGTGCCTATAGCTCAGTGGGTAGGGCACCGGCCACATACACCAAAGTCTGGTGAGTTCAAACTGGGTCCAGGCCAGCTAAAACAATGATGACAACTGCAACAAAAAAATAGCCCGGCATTGTGGCAGGCACCTGTAATCTCAGCTACTTGGGAGGCTGAGGCAAGAGAATCACTTAAACCCAAGAGTTTGAGGTTGCTGTGACCTGTGATACCATAGCACTCTACCCAGAGTCATAGCTTAAGACTCTGTCTCAAAAAAAAAAGAGAAAGAAGGAAAATAAAGATGTTGGGTGGCGCCTGTGGCTCAGTGAGTAGGGGGCCGGCCCCACATACCGAGGGTGGTGGGTTCGAACCTGGCCCCGGCCAAACTGCAACAACAACAAAAATAGCTGTTGCATAGTCGGGCATTGTGGTGGGCGCCTGTAGTCCCAGCTATTCAGGAGGTTGAGGCAAGAGAATCCCCTAAGCCCAGGAGTTGGAGGATGCTGTGAGCTGTGTGACGCCATGGCTCTCTACTGAGGGCAATAAAGTGAGACTCTGTCTCTACAAAAAAAAAAAAAAAAAGCTGGGCATTGTGGCGGGCGCCTGCAGTCCCAGCTACTCGGAGGCTGAGGCAAAACAATCACCTCAGCCCAAGAGCTGGAGGTTGCTGTGAGCTGTGACGCCACTGCACTCTACCAAGGGTGACAAAATGACACTCTGTCTCTAAAGAAAAAAAAAAAAAAAAGAAAAAAAAAAGACGTTTTAATAAAAAAAAGAGCTAAGAGTCAAAAATATCATAGACAATCCTGAAGATGATAAATAAAATGAGGGATTTGGAGAATCTTATTAAATATCAGGAATTATTATAAAAGTATCATAATGAGGACAGCACAGCATCCGTGAAAGAAGAGTCAGAGTGATTATTGGGCAGACATGTGAGCTGAGACTTGCAAGGCCAGGACCAGACCCACACATCTGTGGGACTAGATTTATACAAAACAAGCACTGCACGTTAGAAAAAGGAAAAAAAAAATGTTGAGACTCGGTCACTGGGCAGAGTGCCATGGTATTATCACAGCTCATGGCAAACTCTTGGCCTCAAACTCCTGGGCTCAAGTGATACTCCTGCCTCAGCCTCCCGAGGAGCTGGGACTGCAGCTGCCCACCAGCACACCCACCTAGGTTTTCTATTTTTGGTAGAGACAGGGTCTTGCTCTGGGTCAGGCTGGTCTCAAACTCCTGAGCTCAAGCAACCTACCTGCCTCGACCTCCCAGAGTGCTGGGATTACAGGCTTGAGTCATGGTGCCCAATCTAAGAAATTTTTAATAAATCCTATGGGAACCGTTGGTTGTCTGTATGGCAAATATGATTTTGGACTCTCTACCTCACATTATATACAAAAATCAATTGCAAGTGAATAAGAGATGTGAAGTGATATAACTAGAAAGATCTACAATGAAGAACAGGAGAATATATAGATATTTTTTTATCTCCAGGAAGGCAGCTTTCTTGAACAAGTCACACAATTCATAAAGAAAAAGAGAAATACATTTGACTACCTTAAAATGTCAAACTCTGCTCAAAGACACCATCAAGAGAACACCAAAAGATTTGCACAAACTGGGAGTTAAGATTCCCACAAACCTGGAGGATTGATTTGTAATACATGAAACAAAGCATTAATTATTATCTGCACAATAAAATAAATCCCATAGATAATTTGGCAAAAGACTTGAAGAGGCACTTTACCTAATGAGAATCTTTTGTGATCAATAAACATATAAAAAGCTGTTCAATTTACTTGCTAATTAGGAAAATGCAATTTAAAACCATAATGAGATACCATTTCACACAACCAGCGTGGCAAAAAATGAAAAAGTCTGAAAATATCAAATGTTGATGAGGTTGGAGCAGTCAGAATATTTATATACTGATGGTGAGAATAATTGGTATAATCACTTTGGAAAATGATTTGGCATCATCTAATAACTATCTGCATGGATTCCAACAGTTCTGCTCCTTACTGGGTATTCTGGAAGAATTCTTACCTGTGCCCAAGAAGATACCAAAAGTCCACTAATACTGGATAATTAAATAGTTGATACACGGATGTAACAGAACACCATACAGAAGCGAAAATGATTTGGCAACTGTGCTCGCATAAATCTCAAGCACTTAATGCTGAAGAAATGAAGCAAATCACAAAGGAATACGTAGAATGTGATTCTACATATATTTCGATCAAGTTCAAAACCGTGCAAATCTAAGCCAGGTGTTGTTTAAAGTTACAAGCATATGTGGTAAAATTCTAGAGAAAAGCAAGAGAACAATTAAACCCAAATTGAGGGTGGTAGAAAACTGTGAGGTGGGAAAAAAGGAGCGAGGGTGAGATGTGGGCTATAAGGACTTCAAAAATAGAGACGCAGGTGTGCATCGGTGACCCTATATACTTCAGTGGTGTTGGTAACAGCGCAAAGGGAGAAATAACCTAAAAGATGCTCAGTTGGCAACTGGTTAAATAACTTACACCACTGCCCTAAAATGAAACGGCATGCCGTCCTAGGAAAGAATGAAGGCACGCTTACAAATAAACACAGAGAATTCTATGATATGTTATTTGGTGGGAAGAAAGGTTCAGAACAGTGTTTGTAACATGCTACCATTTGAGTAATAGAGTAAGAAAAATACGTACGTTTATATGCAAAACTATCTTTGGTGGAATATGCAAAAGCTGGATAACGTTGGTTGTCTCTGGGAAGAGACTTAGGTAGGTAAAAAAAAACTTGCATTTTAAGCCATGTGAATAAAGCAGGTAATTCTAAATGTAAAAAACTGGTAAGTGTTAAATAATTTATGTAAAATTCTAAAACGCTCCAGTAAGTTAAAAAAAAGTAAAAGTCTAGACAGATGAGAGAAGCTTGGCAAGGTGCCGGTGGTGCTGACGCTGGGTTACTGGTGACAGATGTCTGTGTTAAAGTTATATAAAGAAACCTGCAAAGTTCCGGGTTAAGATTCAGAGTAAGCACATGTGTTTAAAGCCTCTCCATCTCAAGGCCCCACTAAATTGACATAAAGTACATTTTAAGGCTATATTCATAACATAGCTTGCCATTTAAAATTACAAAAACAACAGGCAGAATCAACCTAGAGAAAGTTGAATTAATTAGTATGTAGCCACATGAAATAGAATTAGACAGCCAGAGCCCAGGCTCCAAAGCTACATAGCCCTTGAAATCCCCTTAATATGGCTCGGCGCTAGTGGCTCAACAGGCTAAGGCACCAGCCACGTACACCTGAGCTGGCGGGTTCAAATCCAGGCCAGGCCTGCCAAACAACAATGACGGCTGCAACCAAAAAATGGCCAGGCGTTGTGGTGGGAGCCTATAGTCTCAGCTACTTGGGAGGCAGAGGCAAGAGGCTCGCCTGAGCCCGGGAATTGGAGGTTGCTGCGAGCTGTGATGCCAGAGCACTCTATCCAGGGTGACAGCTTGAGGCTCTGTCTCAAAAAAAAAAAAAAAGAAATCCCCTTACTACACTGTGGGGAGAAGGGTCTGATGAAGCATTTCTGCTGTTCCCTCTCACAAATGGAGGACAGGTAAGAGAGGGGCAGGCCCTACCTGTCCTGGGATGAGAGCAAGGTCTCTTTCTTCAGGTATTAGTTGATTGATTTCAGAGGACATAGAAAATGTGCTCGTCCTGGAAGAGGAACCAGGTGCCAAAATTGAGATGATCACTACTGTTAACACCAAAGACTTGAAACAGTCCATCAATAGGGGACTACTTGGATAAACTATACCATATCCACATAGCAGAGTATTGTGTAGCTGCAAAGGGATGTATTTTATTTATATTCCTCGAATATATTATTAAGTGAAAAAGCAAAAGGGAGAAAATTATATGATCCCATTATTTACTGGAAGGAGGCTAGACTGAAAAAAAAATACGTGTACATGCACTTATTTTCTTATAGTTTTTTTAATAGAAGGAATAACCTAAAACAAATAGAAATTATTGAACTCTATAGGGGAAAAAGAAAATGGGGGAGGAGACAGGTAGAAAGGGGACTTATCTAAACATACCTGCTTTGTATATTCTACTTTGGAACCATGTAATTATTTTACATAAACTAAACTAAACGTAGCTTAAAAATTTCAAAAGCAATCTCAAAATCAAAACAAAAATTAAAAATGTGGATCTAATTGTTGGTGGTAAAACCCCACAGAGAGGGATTCTTTGAATTGATTCTAAAGCACAGCAATTTGACAGCATATTCACAGTGGGACACCCTTCAAGGACAAAAAGAAACTGAAAGCAATCTTAGTTTCTCTTCAGTAATTGTATTTTTGTGGCAGTTGTTGGCATTGTTTTTCTGAGATTGCAAAGAAATAATTAGGGTAGACTTAATAGAAATCAGGATTTTTTTTTTTTTGACAAGGGTGAAAAAAGATGTAGGTGTATTATAAGACCCATGAAATTACGTAGAAGCCCCACATTCATACACATAAAGTAGGACAGTCAGTTTGAACCCATGATGGATTTTAGAAAAAAATTGGAGGAAGATGAAGAGGAGGAAAAAGAGAGAGAGGAAGAATAATAAGAAGGAAAAGACGGAGAAAACTGTATATCCTAGCTCTGTCTACTAAAAAGGCCTAGAAACAATGAAATAACCAACTTTATAGCAATGAGCACCCCTTGGGGTCTAGATTGTGGTCTCTAAATACCATTTCTTTCTAAAAGAAACTAAGACTCCTAAGGAAAAAATGGCTGAGTCCACTGTGGGAGAAGAACACTGTGTGGGAGAAATCACATAGAAAATGCATGACTTGGGTGGCACATATGGCTCAGTGAGTAGGGTGCTGGCCCCATATACCAAGGGTGGCGGGTTCGAACCCAGCCCCAGCCAATCTGCAACAGAAAGATAGGCGTGTGCCTGTGGTCCCAGCTACTCGGGAGGCTGAGGCAAGAGAATCACCTAAACCCAAGGGCTGGAGGTTGCTGTGAGCTGTGACACCACGGCACTCCACCAAGTGTAACAAAGTGAGACTCTGTCTCTAAAAAAGAAAGAAAAAGAAAATGTATGACTTGATAGATACTCCAAATAAGGGATTTATAATAAGGTTATTTTTAAAGGAATCAAGAGAAAATTGAAGAAGTTCCATTGTTAAGGATGGGACAACTTGAGCATCAAAAGAATAATAAAAACAGATTTAATTAAGACACATCAGATGTACTTAATAAGTTTACAATGATTCTAAATAAATCAAAAAGCAAAAACAAAATGAAACAAAGAGTTACTTTGAAGAAAAGTAAAGAAAGGTGGCGCCTGTGATTCAGTGAGTAGGGTGCAAGCCCCATATACCAGAGGTGGCAGGTTCAAACCCAGCCCTCGCCAAAAACTGCAAAAAAAAAAAAAAGAAGAAGAAGAAGAAGAGTAAAGAACATACACATTGTTTTGGACACTAGTGGATAACGGATTAAGAGACAGCATTTACTCTGCCTTTCCTATGCATTTAGAGTAACCAACTATCTAATAACAAGATGCTTCTCGCTATAGAAGTATTCCAGATAGTAAATGAATACACAATAATATAACTAATTTTTGAGCCTTTATGAATTAAAAAAGTCGGTAATAACTATCAAAAATTGCAAAAGAGATTTTAAAAATAGGTATGTTGTATGTCCAAGTGGAAGCATACGATTTCTACCTATGAAATATTCTTTTTTAAAAAAATTAGCAAGGCATGATTGCACATGCCTGTAATCCCCACAATCTAGAAGTCCGAGGTGGGTGGATTGCCTGAGTTCAGGAGTTCAAGACCAGCCTGAGCCAGAGTGAGACTTCGTCTCTAAAAATTGCTGGGTGTTGTGGCGGGCGCCTGTAGTTTCAGCTACTCGGGAGGCTGAGGCAAGAGAATCGCTTTAGCCCAAGAGTTTGAGGTTGCTATGAGGTATGATGCCACGACACTACTGAGGGCAGCAAAGTAAGATTCTGTCTCAAAAAAAAAATAAAATATAAAATATTGGTATTGAGAACAATGCAATCTAAAAATTTGTCACTTCATATTAATTTAATTTAATTTAATTTTTTTTGAGACCATCTCACTTGGTCACCCTAGGGCAAGTGCTTTGGCATCATAACTTACAGCAACCTCAGACTCTTGGGCTCAAGTGGTTCTCTTGCCTCAGCCTCCCGAGTAGCTGGGACTACAGGCACCTGACACAACACCCAGCTATTTTTTTAAAGATAGCGTCTCACTCCTGCTCAGGCTGGCCTCAAACTCATGAGCTCAGGCAATCCACCCACCTTGGCCTCCCAAGTGCTGGGATTACAGGTCTGAGCCACCCCACCTGGCCAATTTTTTTTTTTAGGTTACATTGTTCTCACTACAAAAGTAAAGTTCAAGTTGTAATTAAACCCTGCACTCAGGAGGCCTGGGCACCCTGAATGCCCTGAGGTTGTGTGCATTAGGTGAGATTCCGCCAATTGCCCTCCTCCCGCTAGTCACCCTCCCCCTTTCTAGACTATATATGTGTTTTATCATTCATGTGGACATGCAATTGTTCATATATTGAGTTCAT
>CAUYON010119183.1:0-27367 GCA_963573935.1 Arctocebus calabarensis
TTTATATAGTGATCAAGGAAATGCCATGAAGGATATCTGTAACAGTATGATCAAAATATTTCTGAATGTATATGAATCGTGCCCTGTGATTGCACCAATGTACATAATTATGATTCAATAAAATTATTAAAAAAAAAATCGCAAGAACACACACACACACACACACACACAAAAAAAAAAGAATAGGATGCTGGATTTTAGCCAATGCTTTTTCTGAATCTATTGAGAGGATCATATGATCTTTGCTTTTGTTTCTGTTAATATGGTGGCTAACGTTTATGGACTTGCATATGTCAAACCAGCCTTGCATCCCTGGGATGAAACCTACTTGATCATGATGTATGACCTTTTTAATAATAAGCTGTAATCTATTGGCTAGGAGTTTGTTGAGAATTTTTGCATCTATATTCATGAATGAAATTGGTCTGAAATTCTCCTTTTTAGTTGGGTCTTTTCCTGGTTTGGGTATCAGGGTGATGTTTGCTTTGTAGAACGTGTTGGGGAAGATTCATTCCTCCTCAATTTTTTGGAATAATTTAGCAGTGTGGGAATAAGCTCTTCCTTGAAGGTTTGATATAATTCTGGTGTGAAGCCATCCAGACCAGATCATTTAAACTATAAATATTTTATGGGCTAATAAATGAAAAGTGCTTAGCACAATGCCTGGAACATAGTAAAACCACTGAATAATAGCTGTTATGACCATTAGGTCAAATGTATTTTATAAGATATTTGTTACTCATTAATTTAATTGTTCAACAATATTTACTTAGTTCTTATACTATGATAGGTATTATGTAGGTAGTTATAAACACAAAAGACAATTATTTTTTACAATTCATCCATTTAAAATAAATTATAAAGATAAAAACTTTAAAAAGAAAATTATTTTCTGGACACAGTATAAGAATAGGTAGTATATTTTCCCTTCCACATTAAGCAACTGGAGAAGTAAATATATTATTATGAAACAACTGCTTTCAAACACCAGACAACAGACAGCACCAGGCAGCACAAGACTGGATAGATAGATATACGAAAAGCAGAACGATTAAAGTGAGTTGCTTGGAGGTATTTTCAAGACCCTGGTGCAACAAGAGGTACCTCAAGAAAATAATAACAGTTGCACTGAGTTGAAGTCGTAAATGTCAGAGTTAGAAAGGTGGACACAGCTAGAAAATTACAAGACAGAATATTGTAAATGTCTCCCTCATTTACAATATTTAAATGTTTCAGAAATCTAAATAATGTTACCTTGAGCTATTGAGTAATTAATAAATTTAAAAAACTATTTAAGATTGGTAAACAGAACAATTTGAAGAGAGAGAGCTCACAGGGAGTTGGAATATATTTGAGTTTCTATTATGAAATCAGAAGACAATGATAAATATCTTTAAAATGGTGATAGAAACATAAAATGTAAATCCAGAATTCTACATCCAACAAAGTTATCAGTCAAGAATAAAGATGATAAAAGTGTAAATAACCGAAAACTACATTTAGTTTGTTTTGTTGCCTGGATAAAAAGAAATAATACCACAAAGAAGACCAGATTATCATGAAGAAAGGAAGAGAATTAGAAATGTAATTGTTTGAGTAAAATAAAAGAGTACTTTTTCTATTAATAGCTTAAAAATTTTTACAAGTGTTTAAAGCAAAAATACAACATTGTCTTGTTGACTTATAATGTATGTGGATAGGGTATAGTAAACTCAGCTACACGGATGCAAGCTTTACACAGTTTATGCAGTGTGGTTCAATATTAACATAGGAGACTATGGAGACTAATACTAACAAGGAGACTATGAAAAATTATACACGCATTATAATTTTAGGAGAAAATCAACTTATAATGGAATTTTGCAAATATACCAACAATTCAAAGGAAAACAGGAAGGAGAAGCCGAAGTAAAAAATAAAAAAAACAGAAGAGACAAACACAAAAATTGTATAATAATATGGTATACGTTAGCCTAATTATATTAATAATTACATTGAATTTATTGAAGCAAAACTCCACATAAAATGCAGAAATTTTAATAATAATTTGGAAAAGTACTTCCTGATCATATTTGATAGCAAGATACACACATTAAATGTAAACACAAGAATAGTTAAATGGACAGAGACAGATCAAAAAAGAAATCAAATGAAGTTTGGAGTTGGTATATTAAATAAGTTAAATAAAATAGGCATCAGGAATAAAGGTATTAATAGCAGAAGGATTTTCATTACAAGAGCTCATTCAATAAGGATGAAATAACAATCATAAATATGAATGCTTACATGGCCAATAATAAAACTTCAATATACAAATGACCAAAATGGAGAGAATTTCAAAGAGAAATAGGTGACTCCACAATCATCATTGAAGATTTAAACATCCTTCATCACTTAATAGAATTATTAGAGTAAAAAATAGTTAGTAAAGACAAAGACATGGAGATTGGGTAGTAGTATTAAACAAAGTTAATTAAATAATATTTGTAGAAAAATACAAAAAGAAATGCAGAGTATATATATTTTTTCTTTTTTCTTATTGTCATATACACATAGATCATGAATACATTTATGCATATGTGGGGTATAATTTATTGATTTTTTATACAATCTGACATGCTTACATTAAACCAATCAACATAGCTTTCATCTCATTTACTTGATTATTGGGTTAAGACATTTATTTTCTACACTTGACAGATTTGACTTATACCCTCACATTATGCTCCATAGGTGTGGTTTCGCCTTTTACCCTCCCTCTATCTAACCTCTCCCCTCCCATCCCTTCCCACTCCATTTCTCTCCTTCATCCTGGGCTATAGTTGTGTTCTATCTTTCATAAGAAAGTATGAGTATATATAAGTCAGTTTCATAGAAGTACTGAGTACATTGGATAATTTTTCCTTCATTCTTGAATATGTTCCAGGAGAATATGTTCCAGGTCCCTCCATGTAAACATGAAAGAGGTAAAGGCTCTATCTTTTTATGACTGCATAATATCCCATGGTATACATATACCACTATTTATTAATCTATTCATATGTTGATGGGCACATGGGCTTCTTCCATGACTTGGCTATTAACGAATTGAGCTGCAATGAATAATCTGGTGCAAATATGTTTTTTGCAAAGTGTTTTTTGTCTTTTGGATATACTCCTAGTAGAGGAATTGCAGGATCCAATGACAGATCAATTTTTAGATCTTTGAGTATTCTCCAAACTTCTTTCCAAAAGGAAAGTATTAGTTTGCATTCCCACCAGCAGTGGAGAAGTGTTCCATTTTCTCCACATCCACGCCAACATCTGTAGTTTTGGGATTTTGTTAGGTGGGCTACTCTTACTGGAGTTAGATGGTATCTCAAAGTGGTTTTGATTTGCATGTAATCCATGATTGAACTAATGTACACAGTTATGATTCAATAAAAAAAATGATGAGCATTTTTTTCATGTGTCTGTAGAACATGTGTCTGTCTTCTTCAGAGAAGCTTCTGTTCAGGTCTCTTGCCCATAGTGAAATGGGATCACCTGTTCTTTTCTTATTAATAAGTTTGAGTTCTCTGTGGATTCTGGTTATCAAAGATTCTTGGAAAGAGTCCAGGAGAAACACTCGAAGAAATTGGCCTGGGAGAAAATGCGCTAGTTTTATACACAATTTGAAATATTTTCATCAAACTAGTTAACATAGCCTTCACAACTTTTCTTACTTATTGTGTTAAGACATTTATTTATGTTCTACACCTAGTTATTTTCCCCCTCATTTTGCATTTTATTGGGAGCCAGACATTAAAGGCTAGGATATTCAAAATCAACTGCATAAATGAGAGCAAAGAGAAAGTGAATATCCATACCTAGGGAAAGTGCAGGCTCAGAATAAACGTGAATGGATCTTAAGTTAGGACCTTAAATTTATTCCGTTCAGCCTTGAGACAGACCACAACAATAAAAATAAATAAATAAAAGCAGTAAACTTTTGAGAAGGTGAAGAATCTGATTTCTAGTGAAACCACATAAATCAATTCAAATTTCCAGGTTAAAAAAAAAAAAAGAAAATCACAAGGCATATAAAACACAGAAACTGTGGCCTAGCTACAGGAAAAACAATCAACAGAATTGTAAATGAAAAAGACCTGGTGAGAGATCTAATAGACAATGAAATTAACACAACTGTCTTAAAGTTACCCAGAGAACAAAGGGAAATGTGGTATAAACTTAAAAAAGAAATCACCATTATGAATAAATTGAAAGTATAGGTAAATAGGTAGAAAATCTAAAAAAATATTCTGTTGGTGAAAAGTACACAGACTAAAGTTTTAAAATTCACCAGAGAGGCAGATTTGAATGATCAGAATACAAAATCAGAATACTTAAACATAAGACAATGAAAACTACTGAATATGAAGAACAGAAAGAAAAGAGGTTGAGGAAAAGTAAATAGAGGATAAGAAACCTTTGCAACACCATCAGGTGGTCCAACAGGCACCTTTTAGGAATCCCAGAAGAGCAAAAGGAGGATAGAGAAGATATGGGAAAAAATAGTGCCTAAAAATGTTCTACATTTAATAAGGATCTGAAATACCCATCAAACAAACCCAGTGAACTCCAAAAAGGATGACCTAAAAAAAGATCTTTACTGAGACACATTATAATGAAACTTTTGAAAGACAAAGACAATTTAAAAAATGAGATAAGTGACTCATCATGCTCAGTAGATCCTCAATAAGATCATTAGTAGACTTCTTATTAGAAACTTTGGAAGCCAAAAGCGGTAAGCCAATTCAAACACTTATTCAAAGTGTTAAAATTAAAAAAAAAACCTGTTAATCTTGTATCTGGAAAAAACTATCCTTTGTTTGTCTAGAGTGCCATGAAATCATAGCTCACAGTAATCTCAAACTCTTGGGTTCAAGAGATTCTCTTGCCTCAGCTTCCTGAGGAGCTTTGACGACAAGCACCTGCCACACTTGGCTATTTTTTAGAGACGAGGTCTTGCTCTTGCTCAGTCTGATCTTGAAATTGTGAGCTCAAGCTATCCACCTACCTTGGCCTCCTAGAGTGTTAGGATTACAGGCGTGAGCCACCAAACCCAGACAAAGCAGAATTTTTGTATGTAGTTGAAATTCAGATGATAAAAATTCAAATTAGAGTTTGGTAAGTCACTCATATTTGGGAGCTCCTGATGGTTACTAAGGCCCAGGAAGGAAAAGGGGAAAGAGTAGGATGAAACAAAGTTGGTTAAGGGGTAAAAAAATACAGTTAGAGAAAGGAAGTAAATTCTAGCACAATAAGGAAATTATAGTTAACAAAAATTTATTGTATATTTCAAAAAAGAAGAGAGAAATTGTAATGTTTCCAACATAAAGTAAAAATAAATATTTGAGGTGATGGATATCTAATTATCCTAACTTTATCATTACACATTATATACATATTTCAAACTATAGCATGTACTTCAAAATATATACAACTCTATTACCCTTTTTAAGTTTAAAAGATGATTATTTCACCAAAATCACCATAAGAACTTATTGGAAAAATAAATCTATGAAAATGGTAATTTTTTTTTCTGATTATTATGGGGACAAAAACAGGTTAATCACCTGTCCTTTCACCTTAGCACACTGCACAGATAAATAGGCACTGGTAGATTCACAGGAAAACAGAATCTTGCTCATGTATAGGCTATAAATGATTGGGGTACATATCTTCATTTTGTGGCCTGGAGTTTGCTTTTTCTTTGCTCCTTGTATCTGTAAAAGAAATATGAAATATATATGTGTGTGTGTGCGTGTGTGCATATATATGTACAAACACACACACATATGTGTATAACAATTTTGGTGTCTTTTCCCAAATGTAGAGAAAGTTTGAAGCTTAAGGTTTCAGAAGTCATAGACGTACACTAATCAATATGAGGATGAAGGCAGATTTTGCTTTATTTATTACAATGATTACAATTACTTTTAGTCACAGACTTGAAATCTCCAAAGGATAGCTCTGGTCACAATGCCCTGGATGCCCTCCTCTGGCATCTGCCTTTAATCACAAACAATATGGTTTGTGTTTAGAATTCAATGTCTGTCATCATCTAGCACTAATGTTCTTTGTCACAGGGACTTAACAACCCATTTAGGGGACACTCTCAGAGATACTCAAATTCAATATTCTCTCCAAACTCTAGGCTTTTCATTAACCATTCCATGTGAGTTTCCAAGGCATGATGCCCAACAGTATTATTTTTCCAAAGAGGTAATGGGAGAGAAGCACTTTTTTAAGTGCATATTTTAGCACATCTAAACATGCAAACCCACCATAGTCCCTATGCAGAAGTCTTCATTCAAAGATAACCAACATTCAGGATTCAACCTCATTTTTATAATAGAAAGTTCATGCAGTTTTCCAGAATGAGATTGAACTGATTTACAAACTGTTGTTGTTTTGCTCCATGTAGCTTACTTGGTTCATACACACACACACACACACATACACATACATATATTTCTCACTTGTTTTTTCCCTAATTTATTTATGATATTTTTATGCATATAATGAGCAGATTGTTGAAGTTCACATTGTATTGCCAAATTAGTGATGGAAAAATTCATAGTTACAATGTACAAAGAATTCTCTAAGTGTTCTGAAGGTGTTACAGTCCTCTCTGTAATTGAGAAACTGTCAATTCTACCTTCACAACACCTTTCATCCTACTTCGCTTTACCTTTTTCATGACCACATTTCAGAATCTCATCATCTCTTCCCTACAAAATTGTAGTGTTTTTCTAATGATGCTCCACAGATACAGACAGGAAGCTTATGCTTCTTAATGCTGCATGATTGATCACCTCAAATCAGTATCCTAGTTATGTTACTCTCATGCCCAAGGGGAAAGATAGAAAAGCAAGGAAGAGAGAAAAGAACGCAGAAAAAGAAGGAAGGAAATAAGGGTAAAGGTGAGAGGAGGGAAAGAAATTTTCTATAAAAAGAAAATTAGGAATGAAAAAAGGAAGGGAGAAAGGCTGGGTAAGAAAGGAAGGGTGAAAGGAAGATAATGGGACATGTTCCAGTAAAAAGGTAGCAAAGATATATTGGTTTCTGTTGGATATCACCTTACAGTGGTTCTCAACCTTCCTAATGCCATGACCCTTTAATACAGTTCTTCATGTTATGATGACCCCCAACCATAAAATTATTTTCATTGCTACTTCATAACTGTACTTTAGCTACTTTTAGGAATTGTAATTTAAATATCTGATATGCAGGATGGTCTTAGGCGACCCGTGTGAAAGGATTATTTGACCCCTAAAGGGGTCATGACCCACTGAGTGAGAACTGCTACAGAGGACTCCTTCTTATGCAATTGGAATATTGGCAGATGATGGTAGGCTGTAGTTCTACACATCAGTGAAACATTCCTATGTGTGAGGTACTTCTACACTAGTTTATTTTTCCATTTATCTAAAAAGAAGGTATTGTCAGGGCACCCAAGCTCAGGACAAAATAATGAGGTCAATTTCAAATATTTACAGAAAAAAGGGTACTTTTCTTCCACATCTGCTCATCATGTGTCTTTATTGATTGGATGATGATGACTCAGTGAGATGTGCTTTGAAGACTGGGAGGTGGTGCAGAAGACATAGGTTGTCAGAGCACGTTATACCACTTGCATTTAAAATTGAGGCATATGATGGGAGAAGAAGAAAATTGTTCGGCAATCTTAATTTTCCCACAATACAAGAAATCTTCTGTGTTAGTACGTGGGAAAAAAATAAAGACATCATCACATGTTGGGAGTGAAAAGGATGTTTCTTTCTTTTCTTGTGATTCTAATGGACAGCTTACAAAGAAGAACTATATGTGCATAATTAAATTAAATATTCTGAATTATATCACAGAGATTGAGTGCCTCACAAAATCAAATTGAAAAAGGAGAAACCTCAAGAACTACTTTTTTAAGAATGAAGAAAAGGAAGAACCAAAAATGTTATAAGAATTCAGTAAAATTCATAGTTGTGAAACACTAAAAGAATAAAATCTCCAAAATAGGATCAACAAATTTTTTTTTTAAGAAAAGTTATGGTGGAAAATTTTAGTTATGTGGCTTTACAAATCATTTTATCAAATCATATTTCAAACAACATAAAGTGAAACCAAGAGTAAGAACATAGAGGGGAAAAGAACATACTTCACCAATTAAAATGCATTTTCTACTTTTTATTTAAAAATCTCCATTCCAATGACAATATTCCTGAACATGAGGATTAAAAATATTTTTATTTATTCACCAATATATCTGTATTTTTAGCTCAAAAAAAGAATGTAGTAATTACTCATTTTTCATTATTTGCAAAAATAAATGATTTTTGAGCTGCATTTTGACCTTACCCTTCTTAGAGAAAGATGAAATATAGCATCAGACATTTCTGTTATCTATGATAAATATTAGCTTAAAACTCTTGTTGAAATGTGTTTTTGTATCCAAAATATATTTGAACTTTAAAGAAGGAGAAAGGTGTGGTTCATATAGGGATTTATCTTAAGAGAATGTATTTTGATACTGGTGCTAAAAAACAGTAGTCCTTAAAATACGAATGATCCATTGATTATAAAGCAAGGTTAAAAATGAATGTGCTCCAACAAACTGTAGCATGCCCTTACATTGGAATATTTAGCAATAACAAGAAATGAACCATCAAGCCATAAAAAGATACGGAGAAACGTATCTTAAATGTCTACTGCTAAGCAAAAGAAGAAAATCTGAGAAAGCTATGTACTGTCAGATTCCCACTGTACAACAAACAGTCTGTAAAAGGCAAAACAACAGAGACAGTAGACAGACCAACAGCTGGGATGGGGGGAGGAGAAGGATGAGTAGGCAGAGAACAGAGAATTGTTTAAGACAGTGAAATTCCTCTTCATGATCCTGTAATGGCGGATGCATGTCACTGTTCGTTTGTACAAACCCACAGAATGTACAATGCCAAGAGTGAACTCTAATGTAATAATAATGCATCAATACTTCAGTTAGTTAATAGACATGCATCAGTCATAAAAAATACACTACACTCATGCAAGATGTGTGATAGGGGAAAGTGTGAGAGTGACAGAGACCTTACAAGAGCTCTTTATATTTTGTTCTTTTTTTTAACACTTAAAACTGTTCTAAATAATAAGCGATATTAAATTTTTTTAAGTGAGGCTACAAATCATGTGGCAGAAAAATAGCTAAGACTCTTCTTTAGTGAGCTTCCTCTATGGAGGGGACTCAGAAACAGGGGTAAATAAAGGATTCTAATATATATGTCCATATGTGGTTTTTAAATTTATAACTATCTCATTACATACAAAATAAAATATATATACACACACATATATTTCTGTGTATATATGTATATAACATATACAAAAATCTGAAAGGAATGTCTATATTATCTAGAATTCAATCTTTTTTTTTTTTTACCACTTAAAGAATATTTTTATTATAGTAATTTCAAAGTACATACAAAATAGAGAAGAGTAGTACATTGACCTCACTCCCTCTCTTCCCATCTACCCCTCTCTTTTCTGCAAGAGTCATCAGGTCAAGGGCGACTCTTGTTTTGTTTCATGGTTGATTCCACCCACTTCTATTTGCAACCCCTCCCTCCTCTACACCTCAGGTTATTTTGAAGAAAAGTCCTGGAATTACATAATATCAAAACAAAATCAACAAACTTTTAGCTATAGCAATTACAAAAACAAAAGAAGACTCAAACATAAAATCAGAAACTGAGAAGGAGATATCATAACTGATAGCACAGAAAAACAAAGCATCATAAGAGAACTGTCTGAATAATTATATGCCAAATAAATGAGATGACCTAGAAGAGATAGCTGAATTCCTAGAAGCATACCACCTGCCAAGACTGAATTTTAAAACATAGAAAATTGAACAGATGAATAACAAGTGAAACATTAAACAGCAGTAAAAATTCTCCCACCAAAGAAAAGGCCAGGATCTGATGACTGCAGTGCTAAATTCTACTAAACAGTTAAGGAAGAACTAATATCAATCTTAAACTTTTTGAAAACATTGAAGAATACTTTCTTTTTTTTTCTTTCCTTTTTATTTCTTTTTTTAAGATAGTCTCACTTTATCGCCCTCTGTAGAGTAATGTAGCATCACAGCTCACAGCAACTGCCAACTTCTGGGCTTAGGTGTTCTCTTACCTCAGCCTTCCAAGCAGCTGGGACTACAGGCACCCACCACAATGTCTGGCTATTTTTTTGTTGCATTTTGGTAGGGACCAGGTTCAAACTCACCACCCTAGGTCTATGGGGCAGGGACCCTACCCACAGAACTACAGGTTCTGCCCACACTGAAAATACTTTCAAACTCATTTATGAGGCCAGCATTAGCCAGATAAGGCCACCAAAGGAAAATAAAATTAAAGACCAATAATCTTAATGAACCTAGATAAAAAATATTTCAAGAAAATATAAGCAAATTCGACACCACAGTAAAAGTTTCACTCATCATGATCAAATGGTATTTATCCCAGAAATTCAAGGATAAGTCAACATATTCAAGTCAGAATCAAGGGCAAAAACCATATATTCATCTCATTCAGTGAAGAAAGAGAATTTCTCAAGGCCTAGCTCATGGCTCACTGAGAAGGCCAAGGTATGTGGATTGCTTGAGCTCAGGAGTTGGAAACCAGCCTGAGCAGGAGTGAGACCCCAGTCCTACTAAAAAAAAAAATACCTGGGCATTGTGGCTGGTGCCTCTAGTCTCAGCAACTCCAGAGGCCAAGGCAACTCACTTGAGCCCAAAAGTTTGAAGTTGCTGTGAGCTGTGATGCCACTGTACTACAATGAGAGAGACAAAATGAGTCTCCACAAGCTTTCCCTCTAACCAGGAGCAAGAGAAGGATGCCTACTCTTACCACTTCCATTAAACATAGTGCTGAAAGTCCTCACCAGGGCAATCAGGCAATAGAAACAAATAAAATGTATTCAAATTGGAGAGGAAGAAGTTAAATTGTCCACTTTTGCATACAAGGTCTTCTTATATACAGAAACCCCTAAAGAAGCCCTACACTGGGGAAAGAGTCTCTAATAAATGGTCCTGGGAAAACTGGATAGTCACATGTGAAAATCTGGAATATGACCTACACCTCGCACTACTTACGAAAATTAATTCTTGGTGGATAAAAGACTTACACTTAAGGCATAAAACTATAATAATTCTAGAAGAAAATACTGGAAAAACTGATCAATTTCAGCCTAGGTAAAGGATTCATGAAGAAGACTTTCAACACAATCACAGCAACAAGAAAACTAAACAAATAGGATTTGATCAAATTAAAAAGCTTCTGCAGGCTCGTTGCTCATTGCTCAGCAGTTAGGGTTCCAGCCACATGCACTGGAGCTGGTGGGTTTGAACCTGGCCAGAGCCTGCTAAACAAACAAACTAAAAGAAAAAATAGCCAAGTGTTGTGGCTCAGGTGAGCTAACCAATAACAACTGCAACAATAGCAACAAAAATTGCTGGGCATTGTGGCGGGCTCCTGTAGTCCCAGCTACAAGGGAGGCTGAGGCAAGAGAATTGCTTTAGCCCAAGAATTTGAGGTGGCTGTTAGCTGTGATGCCACAACACTCTATGGAGGATGACATAGTGAGACTCTGTCTCAAATAAATAAATAAATGAATAAATAAATAGCTTCAGCATAACCGAAGACACAATTGAAAGAATAGACAACATACCAAGTGGGAGAAAATATTTTCATGCTATACAACCAATAAAGGGCTGATAACCAGAATCTATAAGCAATTCAAACAAAGCAGCAAGATAAGATCAAACAACCCCATAAAACTGGGTAAAAAACATGAATAGAAACATTCCAAATGAATATATAAAAATGGCCAACAAACATGTGAAATAATGCTCAATGACTTTAATCATCAGGGAAATGCAAATTAAAGCCACACTGAAATATCTTCTAATACTAGTGAGAATGGCACATGTGAAAAAGCCCCAAAGCAACAGATTCTGGCCAGGTTAAAGAGAGAAAGGAATACTCATACACTGTGGGATTGCAAACTAGTACAACCTTTATGGAACATAGTATGGAGATGCCTCAAAGAACTGAAAGTAGACCTATCATTTGATCTAGCAATCCCATTTCTAGGTATTCACCTAAATAAAAAGATGTTTTATAAAACAATGTGCACTTAAATGTTTATAGCAGCAAAATTTATATCACAAACATATAGAAACAACCCAAATGCCCATTGATACATGACTGTGCCAATAAAACATGCTACAGGTCTACTATGGAATATTACTCAGCCATTAAAAAAAAAATGGTGACCTATTGTCTTTTGTAACATCTTGGGTGGAATTAGGAACCATTATCCTAAGTGAAGTATCACAAGAATGGAAAAATGAACACCACATGTAACCAATACTACCCTGGAACTAGTTGATCAATACTTGTGTGCACGTATGGAAACAAGGCTCCATGGAATTCAAGTCAGTGGGATGGAGAATAAGGGAATGGGCAAATTCACACCTTCACTCACATATAGTACACATTCTGGGTGAAGGGAACACTTATAACTTTGACTTAAAATATACAAAAGCAAACTATCTGAAACATGTGTACCCCCTGCATAATATTATAAAATTGGACCAAAAAAAAAAAAAAGACAAAATGTAAGTGTTAAGGAGGATGGGAAGAAAAACAATCTTTGTACATTGTAGGAATATAAGTTTGTATAGCCATGACCAAAAATAATATAGAGGTTACTCAAAACACTAAAAATAGAACTACCATGTGATTCATGAATCCCACTTCTCTGTATATGTCCAAAGGAAAGAAAATCAGTGTGTCTATAATATATCTGCACTGTCGTGTTTATTTCAGGACTATTCACAGTAGCTGAGATGTGGGATCGACTTACACATTCACCAACTCATGAATAAAAAATTGTGGCATATATAGGTTATATATATATAAAACAGAATACTATTCAGGCTTAAAAAGAAGAACGTCTTTTCATGCAACTACATAGATGAACCCAGAGGACAAAACAAAATTTGAGTTAGGAGGAATAAGTTCAAGAGATCTATTTTATACTATCGGCACTATAACTAATAACAATGTATTTTATTTCTGAAAATGCGCTGAAAGAGTAGGTTATAAGTGTTCTCACAGTTAAAAGTAAGTATGTGAAGTAATGTATATTAATTAGTTCATTTAGCTATTCCACACTGTATACATATTTCAAAACATCATTTTGCATGTGATAAATATACAACTTTATTTTTCAATTAAAAAATAAATTAAAACAAATTAAAAATAAAAGTATTCATGTACTCTGATACCCCCACCCTCCTCAGACTGGCAAATGAATGCAAGTTAAAATGTGTAAGGAAAGCAAATATCTTTTCCATGATTTTAGACTTATCTTGACTTTTTCTATTATTCAACCAAGTATAGATCTTAAATATATTGAGTAAAAGAACATCTACTATATGTTGGCATTTTGATTTTTATTTTATACAACAAGGCAACATAAAATGCCTTTGGTATATGTACACAAAAGGGTGCGTTCTCAATTTTCTGCTTTTTATTCCTGGGAAAAATGAAAACACAAGGATTATGTTCCTTAACCAAAGAGATTATGGCTTTCTCTGTGAAAGATACTAAAATTGAAGGCAAATGACTAACAGAAACTGGTACCTATAATAGTTGCTTTCAAGCTGCAGTTGAAAAAAGTCCAGGAAATCTTTGGAGCTTTCTTAGAGATGGTGGAGGAGAATAAAAGGAGGGGGAGAGAGTTTGTAGAATGCTAAGTATCTGACACCCACACTAACAAAACAGTTCCATTTGGCCTTGATTTATGTTTTAGAATTACATGCTTTTGTTCAAATAAATGCTTTCTTGGCTAAAAAGAATACTTAGAAAACTGTTGGTTTACATATTGTGCTTTGAAAATTCAACTTAATATAATAATGGCACATGTCACAAAATCAAATGTAAGAACAGCTGTTTAAAAAAATGAAAAGAGCAGTGTGAGATAATGCTAATACAATGGCAATAAAAGGTGCAAAATGCTAAATGGATTTTGCAAATGTATACTGAGGAAAAATACTATGGGAAGATAGCTCTTCTAACAAATGAGAATAGTCACTGAAAAGCAATACTTTTAAAATTTTGAGATATTAGGCTTACGTATATCTATTCAATAACAACATAAGTTAAATTTGGTCCATTGAAAAAAATACAAAACATCTTTTAAAATGCACTTAATTATTTACTTGTGGCAATTTATACCTGCATAATTTTATGTGACATCATTTCAATTGCATTTTTAATGAATCATTTAAACTTTAATTTACAGATATTTGAGGAAACTTTTAAACCAACTGATACACTCTTTAAGAAAAGAAAAAAGCATACATTTTAAGTGTGTTGAGCATACATTTTAAGTAGCATTAATATAATAGATAATTATTCTAATTGTGAATTAATATTAGTCATATCTAAACTTTTAGATTCAAAGGCATTCAAAGTTAGAATATAACACTATTTTATATATTCTCCAATTGTTTTGGTGGTCAAATTCAAACTTTCTAGTCTAACATTTAGAAGAGGGGTCCTCAAACTTTTTAAACAGGGGCCAGTTCCCTCAAACCATTAGTGGGCCGGACTATAGTTTAAAAAAAAACTATGAACAAATTCCTATGCAAACTACACATATCTTATTTTGAACTGAAAAAACAAACGGGGACAAATACAATATTTAAAATGAAGAACAAATAAAGTTAAACCAACAAACTTACCAGTATTTCAATGGGAACTATGGGCCTGCTTTTGCTAATGAGATGGTCAATGTCCAGGTCCATAATTGTCACTGCTAGTCATAACAAGCGATGGAAGTGTGCATCAGTTATTCTCGATTTGGTTGGAGATTTCAGATGTTTCATGTTAGAAAATGTCTGTTCACAGACATTGTGCTGCCAAAAATGGTTGCCATTTTGAGTGCATGGTCCCTGAGATTAGGATATATTTCAGAGGGGAGAGATGAATAGATATTAGGAAGGCTGCTTGACTTGAATGCATCTTTCAGAGAGTCACAATTCTACAGTTCAGCCAGTTCCATTTGGTAAATTGTATCCACATTTTCTTTTTTCTTTTTTTTATTTCAAGATACTTTATTCTTAAAAAGGTCATGACACTAAGCTTTTGGCCCATTCTGCCACAGTACAAGCTACAAATGCTTGCTGAGCAGTGAAGGGGTGCTCTTTCATAGCATGTCAAAAAAGTGAATAAAAATCCATATAAAACAAATATTCAAATAGTTTCCATAGGAACACAGATAAGTGTGACCCCATCTTCTAAGCTTACATATTGCTGCATCTGTGCCAACCCTACTCTGACAAACGCATTTCAAAACTAGCAATAATTAAGTTAAATGGTTCCCCCAAATTTCTTAATTCAAGCTAAACTTATAGTTAACAGCTACAGAATGATGTCTACACATTAATACTAGCCGAAGCACAAGTTGCTGGGTGACGTTTCATTCCACTTTCCCAAGCACAAGACACAGGCAGAGTGCCAACATCCTGCTCTTCTACTTCGGGTAGGTAGTCGGGGTTCTGGATTTGCTGCACGAGTTGCCACGTCGGTCCTGACATCACATAGTAGATAGTCGGCCTCTGGAATCCATTGAAAGTAGAAGCAGCAGCTACAGTGAAAGCACCCTTATTTTCAAAGAGCATCCAGTCACCCACATGCATTTCTGGCAGGTCACAGCACTCAGCTATCAGGTCAAGGCCATTGCATGTTGGTTCACATATGCTGGATGAATAATACTTCTCATCTGGTTTAGGTCTCTTTTGCAGAAGAGGCTTTACATGAGCATGATCATAAAGGATGCAATTAAACGATCCATATACTCCATCATTGATGTAATACATAAAGTTTGTTCACTGAACTCATCTTCATCATCAGAGCCTATCTGTTCCTTTAATACAATATTTTGGCAATGATATTAACTACAAGTGTGAAGTCTGTGCAACATAATATTTGCCCGGCTCAGCTATGATTCTCACTCCAGAGTCTGATGAAAAGTACTTGTCCAATGCTGGGTTGATTACATCAGTGATCTCTTCAAATTTAAGCTTCACATCCTCAGAGTCAGGACAGTCACCACCAATATCAAGCAGGTACATGCTGAAACCAACCTCACCTCCCATGACAGAGACATAGTGGGCATCAGAAATTGCCTGCATGAAGGTCTCAGGATCAGTACAGCCACTTCCTATGTGGAAGCTGACACCAATGACATCAATATTTAGCTCTTTTGCCCATTTCAAAAGAGGTCTGCTAGTTTTGAGTGTGGCACCAAATTTAACACTGAGTCAACAGACTGATTTGGAATCATCAGTGGCAATCCGCAAAACCAACTTGGCCTTTGGATTTGCTCTGGCAACATTCATCAACTCAACTTCACTCTCAAAAGTCATCATCTGGACCCCATTAATGGAAGCATACTTAATTTGAGACACTTCTTTACAAGGATTTGCATAGATAATCCTCTCTGGAGGTACCCTGAGACTTTGCACCAATTGTACTTCAGTCTTGCTAGCACAGTCAAATCCTGTCCCAATGGCAGCTAGCGTCTTCACAATGGCTCTACTGTCATTACATTTGACTGCATAAAAAGGAGTGATACAAGGAAGAGCTTTCAACTATCTTCAGTGTTTCTTCAGAACATCTCTGAGGTCTGCTACATAGAAGGCATCCTTATCATCAGCTGAGGAAATTTCATTGATTTTTTTGGTCCTGAATGTCCTTGGCAGTAAAACCTTCATCAAGCAAGTGGCAGTCAAACTCTTCATTACTAACGTTGTTCATGGTTTTTTATTTTTTTTTTAGAGACCGAGTCTCACTTTGTCGCCCTCAGTGGAGTGCCATGGCTTCATACAGCTCACAGAAACCTCCAACTCCTGGGCTTAGGTGATTCTCTTGCCTCAGCCTCTCGAGCACCTGGGACCACAGGCACCTGCAACAATGCCTGGCTATTTTTCTGTTTTGCAGTTCAGACAAAGCTAGGTTTGAACCCCGCCTCCCCCCGTCACTTTTGGTATATGGGGCTTGCACCCTATTGGATGGTTTCTTGATGTTTCCTTGAAAAACTAAGAGACAGAATTTAAATAAATACTTCCAGTTTCTCACAAAGGCAATTGTCTAGGAATTCTGAATCCCACTGCATGTGTCCTCTGAGCAACAGTGGAAACATTTTTAGAGCATCCGGGCACCACAGGCTAGCCCCATGGAGAAGCCAGAAAGGTGCCACCCTCGCAGAGCTGGAGCTGGAGCAGGAGCGGAGCCGCAGGAGCGCTTGGCCACCCCCGCCTCACCCATCAGCGTCTGGCTCCCACCTGCGGGAAATCCCAGCCTGAGGTGGGTCCGGAGCAGCTGGCAGAGGGGCGGCCAGGGCAGTGACTTCAGGGACTGACCTCCACATTTGCAATGTCAATAGAAAATGTGTTATGGAAAAGCTGTATGTCCTGTTCATGGAGATTAAGCTCTTTAAATCTAAATTGGAACTTTTTTGCAACTTTTCTAGTGAATCCACACATGTTTTGTTTGGGAATGCAACCAATGGTTTTTCCACTAACAGATTTTGTGGTCCGGGGATGAGTCTACTTCTAAACAGGACAGGCAGCGGAGGCAAAAACACTGGCAGGCCAGTGTCCTCGGTGGGTTGCATGTGTCCTGTGGGCCGTAGTTTGAGGACCCCTGATTTAGATCTTTTCTTTAACTGATCCAACGATTTTAAAGTGGATCTTAAATATTGTTGGTTATTATCACTTTGTGGGTCATCTAGGCTAATCTTCAATACCACTTCCTTTGAAGAAGAAATCCCCCTTTTCTGAAACTTGACATTTTTGTTTTTCTCAATTACTCACTTCAACTTATTGTCCTTGAGATTTGCACAATTATCTACAGACACTCTCATACTTTTCATCCTTTCTTCTTTCCCTCCCTCCCTCCCTTCCGTCCTTCTCTCCTTCTCCCCTTCTCTCATTCTTTCTTTCAGCTTGAGGTTTTCCTGATCCCAAAAGTCAACTCTTAACCTATGTTCTTGAAGTCATCTGTTGGTTTCCTACTTAACATTTATTTCAGCCAGTAATGGTGACTCTTGCCTATAATCTGAGTACTTAGGGAGAGTGGGGCAGGAAGACAACTTGAGGCTAGGAGGATAAGACCAGTTTGGGCAACATAGCAAGGCCCCATCTCTACAAAGTGGTGGTGTATGTCTATAGTCCTACCTAGAGGGAGGATAAGGCAGAAGGATCCCCTGAGCTCAGGAGGTTAAAGTTACAGTGAGGTATGATTGTACCACTGCACTCCAGCCTGGGCAACACAGCAGGACCTTGCCTATTGAAAAAAGAAATTCCAAAATGTCTTCCTTCTGTATCTCCAGTCTTTCTTTTCTTACCACTTGCCAATTTTACCAGTTTGTCTTTGTCTTCCTAAGACACAATAAAACAAAGAAAACTTCACCTTGGCCATCACGTTCCTCTACCTTTAGTTTTTTCTATCACCTTCAAATTTTGCCCAAGTATCTAGTAAGAAAGAGTCATCTAGGCTTTCTTGTTGTAATACATTCTACACCCACCTTCACAGAACTAGAAATTCATGTCAATACAACTATATACATTCTATGCCACTAAAAGTCTTCATGTAAATATCCTAATGACTTATAAAACACAGTGGAAATGTCTATATTTTTTATTTATATACTATTATATTTTCTTCTTGTTTTTACAATATCTATGATAATATTTATAATCATTTATTTAACATTAAAACTCTCTACATCTTTTTTTCAGTGGTTCACTTCATTTTTTTATTTCAACTGCATTGGGCTACAGCCATGTCCTAAGTACCATGTTCAGTGAGGGAGATACTAACATGAAAAAGCAAGAAAGGATTGTTGTCTACAATTTAACTCATATGCAAATGGGTAAAAAAGATACAATATAAATAAAGAGAATATTACTCACTAACACTTGTTTGTGGTAAATTCTATGAAAGAAAAGGACAAAAGACTAAAGGAGAGCTCAACAGGGATGGAGCCCTTTGGATTTTTCAGTTGTAGATATTTTGGGAGACAACTAATAAGATGATGTCATCCCATGAAGAACAAGTTGCCTTTGGCTTGTTAGGGTGTGGTGTAGGTAAAGCCACTGTGGATGGACAAAGAAGAGCTCAGTACTTAGGGGTGAGGAAAGAGACAAGAGCTAGCATAAGAGGAAGCTGCAGAAATAAATAGAGTTCAGGTTATGTAGGGACTTGTGGGCTTGGGAAAGTGAATAGGTTTTACTGTAAAATACATGGAAAGTTTTGAAAGGCATTAGCCAAGGAATAACCTAGTTGACAGTCAGTTTTAAGTTTACCCTGCCAGCTATGGAATGTGGTGAGGGGAAAGAGAAAGAGTGGCAGTCTCCTGAGGTCCCTCTCCAGTCTCTGATAACATTTATTGATTATTTCCACCTGACTCTTACACATGTATTGCCCTATGCTTTGTTTTCAGGCCAATGATGCTTTTCTCTCTTCACACATTATCCCTTGCAAATCCCACCTAGTATTGTGGTTTTAACACACAGCTGATAGAATAATGATTTCTAAATCTAAATCTCTTAGATAGATATCCTCCTGGCTTCAGTCATATACATATACTTTTTAGCTGAACATCTTTATTTGAATATCCATAACAGCTAAAAGTCAAATGCCCAAAATAGAATTAATTCTTTCATCTTCCAAGGACTGACTCTTCCTAATTTGTTTTCTATCATATTTTCAGAAAATAAAATAGGAATTGTCAGACCAAACCTAAAACATGACATTTATTTGGAGTTCACTCCCCACCATGTCTAACAAATCTTGAATTCCCATGTTTCTTGTAAATTATTTTCTAATCCTTCTGCTGTTCTTCAACTCTACTGTAACAGCTAAAGTTCAAGCTCTAATTCTTCCTCTTTGGTCTTAGTAACATACATCTTTTATTCTTGCCTCACATGTCTAGACTTGCCCTCTCAATAATATCCTTCCCAAGGTTTCTGAACTTTTAAGACACAAATTTGAAGACACTAGTCAGGAAAAAGATTTAGGAAAGCATCTCACAGTGTTTTAGGAGATAAAAGAGGCTTCTAAAGAGAACAGCTCACCTGACAAACCACATCCTCTCACTTCCTGGGCCTGCTGCTTTTGTGCAGAGTGAAGCCTTCTTCCTTTAGGAGTCCTGCTAGAGTCACCCAGTATATATCCTGGATCCGTATCTTGCCTTTCCAAGTCATCCTTCATGGCTAACTTTCTAATACATAAATTTGGTTTCTCCAATCAAGTTTAAATTCTTCTTTAATGGTTTCTTATTTTATATGATTCAGGTTCAAACACCTTAGCTGTCTCTAAGACAAGCTTTAACTAATAATCCAAACCTTGCATTTTGACACTGCTATTTTCTGTTTTTCTTTTTACTGAAACCACACCAGAAACTCACTAGTACCTGAACCATCATGTCCTTTCATTCCTCCCTTAATTGGCATATTTGCTCTCTACATATAATTGAAAAACTTGCAATCATATTTCAAAATCCACTCAAATGTAACCTTCAATGTGAAACTCCTCTCTTGGTTAGATAGAGTATTTGCAGACTTCCATAGAAATATGAAGAAAGGAGCACCTAGCACTGCTTAGCAATACACACCTGCAATACAGAATCACAATTAGAACATGGACTGTTTAAAGTCTAGAACTATGTTGCATCTTATTTGTACTTTTATTGCATATATTACATTGTTTTTCATTTTAAAAGTGTGTAACATGTTTATAGAAATAATGAATAAATAAATGAATAAAGATGTCTGTAATCATTGTAGGATTATGAATACTTTTAAATATTACTTGGTTAAAAGGAATAGAGAAATAATGACACCAGTAAAAATGAGATTCATTGTGTGAGAAAAATGCCTATCAGTGCTTTCAGTTGTGAAAATTGAGATCAAGATAAAAGCAAATTGGCGAGAAAGAATTTAATAGTTTTACCAGGTAAGATAAAATAGAGTGATGAGGTAAGATCATTAAGTTCGGATCACATAGAAAAGTTATAACATGTGGCAGGTAGGTAGAAAGTATAAAGATATTGAAAAAATACACAAATGAGATAACACGAAGAAGAATGTAAAAAAAATGGTAAGTTAGAGGCATGCTGAAATTATCAAGAAACACACAGGGAGAGTCAGAAAAATACACAAAGAGCACTGTGAGCCTATATTTTAAGCTTTTTGGTTCTTTGAGTGTGGAGTGAGACAAGATACACATCAGGGCTAAGAGAAGACACCAGAGTTAGAGAAGATTAAGTTGGGGCTTTTTTTTTTTTTTTTTTTTTAGATATAGTGTTAATATGTTGCTCTGGGTAGAATTCCATGGCGTCAAAGCTCACAGCAACCTCAAACTCTTGGGCTTCAGCAATTCTCTTGCCTCCGCCCCCTAAGTAGTTGGGACTACAGGTACCCACCACAATGCCTAGCTATTTTTTGGTTATAGTTGTCATTGTTGTTTGGCAGGTCTGGGCCGGATTTAAACCAGCCAGCTCTAATGTATGTGGCTGGTGCCTTAGCAGCTCAGCTACAGGTGCTGAGCCTAATTGGGGCATTTTGAAAAGCAATATAAACCAATTTCCATTAGGATTTTTCAAATTAATTTTGCCCTTTGTCTCTATTGAGATCCAAACACATTTCTGGTCTTGGTTGGCAATTCTGTTTCCCTGAAAGATCTCTGCAAAATGAAAGAAAGTACATAGACTTTTTATAATTGCTATATTTAAAAAAAATTGCAATTTACAGAAAAGCCTAAGTGGCAGTATTAAAAAACATGGTTTTTATTTTTTTAAAACTTTTGAGACTAAGTTTGCCAACCTGATGGCCCATTCCTCCACAATATTTTAGTCTGTACTGCCTGTAGACAAGTGCATCCTTCTTTAGAACCCAGCAACCAGATCAGCCACTGGTATTGATACATTTCTGCCATCTACTCCTCAGATCCATTCACATTGTTCTCACTCCTCCAGTAATGTTCTGCTTGCCATAAGGATCCATTCACAATCTGAACTGATTAGTTATCATGCCTCTTTAGACTGCTTCCCTCTGGAAGAGTTCTTCCATCTTTTTGTGACTTTTAGAACCTTGATTTCTTTAGGAATGTTTTTGAAATTAGTTTGTAAAATGGTCTTCAATTTAGGGTTATATGATGTTTCCTTGTGATTGGATTCAGGTTCTATTTCTTTAGCAGGAAGAATCTCAGAATGTTGCCAACTTTTGAATCCATTCTATCAAATGGTGCATGATTTTTATTTATCCCATAGTTGATGATGTTCATTTTGTTCACTTGATTAAGGTAGTGCCAGCCAAGCTTCTCCAAATAAATTTACTGTCCTTTGTAATTAATACATATTTGTTGAGATGATATTTTATAATGATATAAATATCCTGTCATCAAATATTTACAGTTATTTTTATTTATATTTGCATGCATTCATGGCTTTCCATTCTATTTACTAGAGCTGTCATCAGCTGAATCAACTGATAACTTGTTAGACATTCAAATTACCAGGCCCCACCGTATATATATCTCAGAAATTCCTGGATTGGGGCCCAGGAATCTGTGTTTTAATATTTGCTTTAGGTTGGCATGAGGCATTCTAAAGATTGAGAGTCACTGGAATACTGACTCTCTCTCTTGCCTGTACGTTAAAAAATCACGTACAAGGGCTGGGCATGGTGGGTCACCTCTGTAATCCTAGCACTTTGGGAGATCAAAATGGGAGGACAGCTTGAGGTCAAGATTTCCATACCAATCTGAACAGCAAGACCCCATATTTAGGAAAAACTAGCTGGGAGTTGTGGCATATACCTGTAGTCCCAGCTACTGGGGAGGGTGAGGCAGGAGGATCACTTGAGCCTAGGAGTTTAAGGTTATGATATGCTATGATGATGCCACTGTTATTTTAGCCTAGGTGACAGAGCAAGACCTGTCTCAAAAATACAAAAAACAAACAAACAAACAAAAAATTCCTACAGGAACTTTTAAGAACTATACATTATAGGGTCTCTTCTTCAGAAATAAGACACAAATTATACTTAGATGATGGGTGCCAGTCATCAATATTTTTTGTCTCCTAAAATAATTGTACTATGCAGACAGAAATTAAAACCACTGGCAGATTTTATCTGAAACAGGGATCCTCAAACTTGGAGATACTTTCTAATCATCTAATGAGCTTCAAAAAATATTTTAAAGCTAAGAGTTACTCATAGAGATTCTATTATTTGTTGTGAAATGCAGCATGAATTTTATAATTTGAAAATATTAGAAACTAGTAGAGAATTTGTAAACCAACTGATGCCAAGTTCAAGCTATACTCCGCAGTAGTGAAATCAATCATGGGAAGATCTAGCATCAGTGGTTTTAAAAACTCCCCAGGTGATTACAACTTATAGGAAGTTTGAGAACCAGTGCTGTGGGTCCTACAATGCCTAATAGTATATTCTCCCATAATAAGGATACTACTTATAATAAAAACCATTATATACTACTTATAATAAAAACAATAAGGTGTGGTAGCACAGAGTCAACAACTTTTCATTTAAGTATAATTACCACAATATCTTTCTTTATTATGTGGTATTTTTATGCTATACAGATTAGGAAATTGAGACAGGGCAAAGAATCACCATGTATCAAATTACATAGCCAGAAAATGAAATAGCAAACATTCTAGCCCAGCTTCTGAAATGTCAGAAAGTTTGCTCTTAGCAATTGCACTCCCTTTCTTCTTACACTTTATGGGGGAGGCTTCTACTAGTCAGCCCACTTATTTAATTTTAACACACATACCTTGATTATAATAGAAAGTATTCTAGATTTCAGACATGCAGGAATTAAAAGAACAAAATAACAAACACAAAAAAATTTCACAGATCTAAAGATAATGTCTTCAAATGGAAAAAGTCCTGATCTGGGTATAAACTCTATGGTGACTCAGCAAAGAATAATTAAGTGGAGTAACTAGCTCAGGATTTGGAGTCAGGCAGAAATTGACTGAATCCTATCATTGTCAATCTCTCTCTGATTTCTTTTCCTATAATTGGGAAAACTAATAACCATTGATCAAAATTTCTAAAAATTTAAATGATGAAAAAAAAATAAGTGACACATAAAAAGTACCCATGAGATAACATAGTTGGATTCAAGTCTTCTTTTGTAAAATTAATTTTCTTTCAGGTGTAGGAAATATTGGAGGGGCAGGAGCAGTAGTTATTTACATAAACCAAGACCTCCTTCTCAGATCAGCAGCATTGGTGTCACCTAAAAGATTATTAGAATGCAGAATCTTGAGTCTCACCCCAGATTCTGTGTTTTAGCTGGAAGCCCCAGTGATTTGTTTGCCATGCTGTCAAATTTAAGCAGATACCCTAATAGGTTCCTGGTAGAATGAAACACACTGGTTAAATTTTGATGAATTTGTGTGGGGAGGTTAGTATTAGGGGTTGAAGTGGGGCTGTAGAGGAAGTTTGGGAAGGTTTCAGAATATTAAATGTAAGCCACAGTTATGCACAATCCTTCAAACCAGCCATAAAGAAGCACTTTTTTCCGCCCAAAGAATCTGGCTATAGGTTTTAAATTCCTTTTGTCTTTACTCTCAATGTAATATCTCACTCAATTGTTCCTCATCACCTAATGAATTAAGTTGACTCATTGCTATGGGTTTTCCTTTAAATGTTTGAAATAAGTTGATATTTATTTTCTGGCTGAGAATTTCTTTTTCCTTTTAATAAACACATTTATTGAATTGAAAAGTTTGAGGAGGCAATGAACTAGTCAGGTGTTTGTATCTTCCTAAGGAGGGGATAGTTTAGAGGGCAACGAAAGTGTGAACCTCAGTAGAGGTTGTATACCAGCCTGGGACCACATCTTTGGGATGGAAAATAAAAACATCATTGAATACCATGATAACAATTTTGTAAATAAGGAAATGGAATGGCAGGGAGAATAAACCAATATTGCCCTCATAAAGTTAAATGCTGTTTTTTTGATTAAGGTTATTGGACAGTTTCATGGCACAATCTATGATTTTCATAATTATGAAATTCCTAACTTTGCACTTGAAATTATTTGAAATTTTGAATGTTCTTATTCCAATTATATACATTACATTGTGTGCTCTCTCTCTCTCATTTTTTTTTTCCCTGAATGGCAGTGCTCTTTGTAAAATACTTGGGGGAGGGGGACAGTGAGGATAAGATTCTGGGAAGGGAAAATGTCATCAGAGAACTGCAAAATAACACCATGAAAGGGAATCATATTGAAAGAGGTGTGGGAATGGTAGATGGTCCTTATTCAATGAGGAGTGAATCTTGGCCTAAAGACCAGATGGCAGAGCTGAACACAGAAATTCCATATGTGTGATGGCAGTGAGGGATGGCCATTGACATACTTGCTTTTCTAGCCAAATGCCTCAGCAGATGCAGAGTTTTACACTTTAACATTGCAATATGGCACTAAAACCCAGGAGAAGAGTTAGATGCAAGATTCAAAGCTGATTTAAAGTGACAGAGTTTAAATCCAGTTCTATTTTATTAGGGTGAGAGCTATGAACAGAAAGTGAGGGGAATCTGGCCTTGTAGAGGATTGTATTTTAGATCTGTTGGTATTTTCAGTTGTATAAAGATGATCCCAAACTGGTCATATAAGCCCCTTCCTGTTCTCAAGTCTTTCTAAATATAAATAAATAAAGAAGAATTAAGTTAAGGAATGAACTATTGAAACAGCATAAATGTGTTTCATCTAAACTCTAAAAGTTTGTATCATGAATTACTTTCCACTTTGAATAAACCGTGAGATGTACTTGAAAATCACATGCAGCCATCTTTGTACAAAAGCGACAGTGTCTGTGCTACATTGCTTAGAAAGTCCTAAGAAAAGTTTGCTAAAATTTAACACTCACAGGCTTGTACTGTTTTAATGTACATAGTTTTTGGAATATTAACAAATGAGAAATTTTCTGAAATTATTAAGCTACAGCTGGGATATCACTGCAGCCTCTTTCCCTGTCTTCCCAAACACATCCTCGGTTGAGCAGGAAAGGAGATTCTTTTATACTTTTGTGTTAACTTGATCAAGTTCTTGGTATTTCATATGTTGTTGAAGGTTCATTGAAAGCAGTTTAGTGGAGTCATCTTTAGCCCCTGTCTCCCTTTGCTTCTGCCATGAGTCCTAATGTTCTGTAAAGAATAGGAAACAACCTCAGCAACAGCTGCCTTCCCTTTCTACCATATTTCTCTATTTGTCTTTCTACATCCTAAGATCCACATGCACAAAAATGGTATCCACTCATTGGACATACCTGGCCTTTTAGTATTACTGCATTTCCCTTCATTGTAGGCCTCTGAGTACTATTCCCATCTTTCTGAATTTTATTGTTTCCTAGCAGTTCATTTTTTAATGTGAATGAATGTGATCATGGTTCCTTGGAGGATAAGAATTAAGACTTTAATTTTTATATCCTCGTAGTACCAAGAGCACTGAGATATTTAATTACTAATTGTGGAACCAAATTAATGATCATGAGACTGAATGGACTTATGCAACTGATGGCAAGTTTGATGACTGCTAGGGAGAAATGCACCCTTCATGTTCACTACATTATGGCTGTTCAAACTCTACCTCCTGCAAAAACTGTCTCTGATGACACTAATGAGTGATATTTTCTCAGCCTTTTATAAATTCTCAATGTAAATGTTTTAAAATAACAAATAGCAACGATTGAAACCAATGATAAATCTTGCGAAGATCTAGTGAATATTTTTAATCCTTTTTTGTCGCTGTGTGAGTTAGACTTTGATAAAAAGTTTCTGGATTAGTTTACTTTTGTGTTGGGGGAGTACACTCGTTGTTTTGGAAAATAGGTCTGAGAATTTCCTGGAGAGCTGGTTTAGTTATGGCAAATTTCTTTAACATGTGGATGTCATTAAAATATTTAATTTCTCCATCATAAATGAAGCTCAGTTTGGCTGGATACAAGATCCTGGGTTGAAAGTTATTTTGTTTTAGGAGATTAAAAGCCCATGGCCATTCTCTTCTCCCTTGAAAAGTTTGATCAGAGAGATCTGCAGTTATTCTAATATTCTTCCCCTTGTAGTAGCTTGGCTGTTTTAAACTCTGCATAAGCATAGCTTTCCTGCTGTCACCAAGTCTAATAGGTGAATGCTTAGTGACCTCTCAGGCCTTCTCTAAACATGCATTCAGTCTTG